>PVKZ01006970.1:0-27997 GCA_004027375.1 Macroglossus sobrinus | reverse complement strand
AGTCGGGACATGGAGTCAAGTTGAAGGACCCAGGCAGACAGGCCCTGCTGGAGGCACGGAGCAGTGTTCTGCTCCAGTACTCTGCTTCCTGCTGGGCAGCAATGAAGGGGACGAGACATCAGAGGGGAGAATCTGGCTCCATCAGGCCAGAGCCTCTGACCCACCTCAGAAGCACGACGGGGCTCCTGGTGGAGGAGTATCTTCTCCACCTCTACTCAGAGCTGCCCTTGACAAGGGGGACTTAGGAAAGACATCATGACCGACTGCCAGCACAGACCTCATCAAAGGTAGGTAGGTGGTAAGGCTGTGCTCCCCAGGAGTTCTTGTTTGGTGCTTCCTCAGACAGCCTCGCTGTCCACGCATCTTCCCAGTGCTTGACCATGCCCCAGACACCCCGAGAGAAATGATTAAGAGAGGCAAAGCTATCTTCCAGGGCCCACATAGGGAATGACCTCCCACGTCCCCAAGTTCAGTGCTCCCTACCACATGGGTACACCATGGGTGCCAGTCTGACCTATTCCTCACCTCTGGCATGAACACCATGGACCATTCTGGAAACAGTTGTTCTCTCTTGAGAAAACTGGTGCCCTGACCTGGACCCAGCCCAGACTCCACCCAGCACCCCCCACCCCAGAACTCAGAACTCAGAGGCTACACCTCGAATGCTGGGAGGAATGCTTGCATGTTCTGTCTTTATTGGAACAACTGTGTGCCTCCCTATTAGGTAGAGTAGAGGAGTGAAGACCCCTAGAAGTCCTTGAATCTCTTGGAGGTGGAGGAAGAACCAAATGTAAATTCTATCATGACCTAAGTCTCAAAAATGTCAAATCTGAACCTGTGGAGAATTTCAATTAGAGCTGGTCAGTTTGTGGCAGAACAGCTTTATAGTTGCCATGGCTTTTGCATTTTTTTTCTCATGTTCCAGACCTGCTCCCTCTCTGTGTCAATGCAGATGGAAGGACTCCAGAAATATCTCCCATTTTGTGTATTATGATGTCAGTCAAATTTTGCCTTGTTTCCATCCTTTGGCTGCCCCCAGTGCTCACATGGGTTCATACTGATGTCTTCACCAGCAAAGTGTGTCCTACCCAACATCTGGTAGCTATCTGTGTCATAACAAACCTAGAATGCCTAATTAGGAAGCTACAGAAAGTTATCTGGAATGCAACGGGTGGATTTAGGTGCTGAGTGTAATATCTACCACCAAGAAAGGCACACAGGCCCCAAATAAAATAAGAATAGGCAGGACATGCAGGATTCAAGGAAGATTCTGTCCAGAGGAAGTTGTTCCTAAGTTTAAAATTCTACCATTAAAATTATATTCTTTAGGAGTATAGCCATCAATAATGTAGTGTCCCATGTCTTAGCTTGGGTCTTCTTGGAAATCATTAGTGAGAGAGTGTGAGGAGGTAGAAATAGGAATCTAAGTCAGAGGGTACCAAACATTGATTTTCAAGGGGATTCTGGGTCATCGTTACTGGGTGTACAATGATCCTTTTTCACGTTGATTCAGATTTTATTTATGAAAAGTTTCTTGGACTGTATTTTTTAACATTACTTTTTTTTTTAAAAAAACCCCTCCAATTATATATATTTAGATTTTCTTTGCCCATCTTCTTTATTAATCTTTTTATCTCTTGTTTTTACTTTTTGCATTTTATTTTTGGTCTTTTGGTCTTTTGGTGTCTTTCATTCTTTTTCACAATATCTTTTATTATTTATATTTCTTGAGTATCTTGTAATAATCTTTACTTGCAATATGAATTTTATCTTTCTTCAAGTTTTTATGTTTTATCAACCCCTTACTTCATATCTTCCTGTTTTTTCCTACTTTAAATGCTGTTTTAAAATGTTTGATTGAAGGTATTTTTCACATGTTCAAATGTTTGTTTACAGACATTGAATTAAAGTTGTGGTGTTGTATTTTTTTTTTTTTTTGACTCAAGGTGATTTTGGTGAGAGAATTCTTTTCAACAGTAATACTTCAATTTCTGTTGTTTTCTTTAATAGTAGTTCTACATTGAAGCTATCTGCTATTTTTCTGCTGTCTTTGTAACTATAACATTTTATTTTAATAGACCAGCAGTAACAGTTTCAAGCTCCAATTGTTCTCAGCTTTGGCCACTGAGAGCTCTTCCATGTCAGTTCCTATTTCCCCATGATTTTGAATTTTGAGCGTTTCCTTTCTTTCTGACCTTAAAAGATGCCCCAGTCTCATCTTGTATTTTCCAAGCCCAGTACCAGAATCAGCCATTTCTCTAAGAAACATTAGCCCATTAATTGAAAAATGGTATTAGAAACCAAGATCTGGGCTCTTAGTGTGCTTATTGCTACTGTAGTGTCACTGCTTTCTAGGCCATTTCAGCTGAGATAGCTAGAAAATATAGGTATGCATAACTAATTCATGTATACAGATGTGTCTATATTTCTGCATCTGCTTATCTGTATATAGATTAAGCTAATCTCAAGTCCATATTGATGTCTCTGACTCTAATCCAGGGCCCCAGAGTTCATATTAGCATTCTCCCTTTGCTTATTTCTAACTTATTTTCTGTGACAGTTAGAAACCTGGCTCCTATCATCTACCAGTTGTTCACATATTGTTTCAATTTTGTATACATGTAAAGTAGTTTTAGAATTGTTTACCCATACGCTGTGAGAAACCATTTTACTACCTGCTCTCTGAAAAAACTGAATGAGAGGGCTGCTTGTCAATTACCCACGTTAAAACAGCTTGTGAGAAATAAACTTCTATTCTGTGAAGGCCATGAGACTAGCTATCTGTTCTAAGGTATGAGATGGGGAAGGAAGCATTGGAAGCTTATGTACACTGTAGGATGGGGACAATGTTGGGGGTTACAAAGACAATCAAGGGTAGAAGAATGGGGTAGAAAAAAGCCAAAGGTTATTGTTTGTAAATAAGTTTACTTGTCAAGGATTTGCTCCTGTGCAGCCATCAGTAGGAATAGACTGGTATCCCAGGTGGGAGGTTAGAATTTTATATATCTTCTAAAGAAATTCTGCAAGAGAGAAAGGTTAAATGCTTAGAGGCTGGGGAACTCTGAGAAACATTCATTCATTTCCAAGCTTAATATTACCCATCCTGCCAGACCATGGGACAGAAATACTTTATGTCACAATGGGAACTGATGGCTTCTGAGTCGGGGGTGGCAGTACTGGTTGATTGAATAGAGAAAGGTAGAGATTTGGGGCCTGGCTGAGCCAAAAGTCCTCATAGAAAGGACTGACTATGGAGGCAATGGTTAGAAATCTGGACAAAAATTAGGAAAAGAGCAAACTGTGGTATAATATAATGAGAACAGCACAGGCATTGATTATATAATGAAAGAAGCAATGTGTCCCTAAGCTAATTTCTTGGTTTATTTGCCAGTGAATTGCTTTCTATGTTTAGGGGACATTGTTTTCTGCTATTTTTGTGCCTAGGGTTTGGCGTACATCAGTCCTCTGTTTATGAATAAGCACTTGAGGAGAGGCTGAGAATCAGTGACGACACCTGGCCAAATGCATACCTTCCAAAGCTTTGGAGTTTTCCAGCAGATGTTTCCACAATAGGTCCAACAGCACGTGTAATTCACATTTAAACATCTCAAGAGTTTAGAACATTTCTTGGTACAATCCACGACATTTGGATATCCCCAGCACTCCGCAATGAGCGTTTGATCCCCTGAAATTGAGATGAGATGGTAAGAGGCTGACAAGCATGGGAAGGGAAGCCCTTCATACCTAAAAGCCCCTCTGAGAATCTGAGCCCCAAGTCCCCACCAAGATATCTATCTGCCTTATAAGAAAACCCCCTTCCTGAGCCTTCTCATTACATCTTCACTGATCTCTTTGCCTTCTCTGCTCCCATGGGTCCTACTCTTATTGCAGGTCTCTGGGTCTTCTTTGAGCATCCTAGAGATAGGACCCAGTGAACTTCCAGCTTTCATGTGCTTTCTATAAAATCTACATTTATATAACAGGAGATCTCAGGGCCTGAGATATCCTCGAGCCTCATTTCCACACCTATTTCATAGTGTAGGAAGTTAGACCAGGGAGAGTAAGGAATAGATTTTCTCTCGCCTCCCCAGACCCCCTCTGCTGACCCTGCCTTTAATAACTCAGCTTCTCTAAATCCTTATCTCTCTCACTCAATTTTCTTGGCTCTCTCCATTGATTCTTTTTTTCTTATCATATGGCCCCAATTTGGCTCCACTAGGGACTCATCTCATCTCTTTTCCATCTTTTCACATTCTGAAAGATTCTGCCACTAAATCTAAGGGTATATATTAAGAAATATCCATTTAGTACTCATCAAAGTACACACAGTTAAGATGCAGAGCTTCTGGAAGTATGAGAAGATATAGCAGCTCTGTGTTGGTGCTCTGCTATACAAAGTAGCCTGACATGGGGGAAATATCATAACCTTATAACCTATAGAATATATATAAAAGTAGACAGATACTCATTACTACTTTCAAGGTTGGAAGAGGACGCGTTAAAGGGTCTCAACTTGGGAATTTCTTGGATCCCTGTGCATAAAAAAATTGTGATTCTCCAATAGGTGGTCCAGGGAAGGCGGGTCCTGAATCAGATGTGCCAGACACAATATCTTTTTACTTGTCCAGGAACAAGCATAACAACTCCCCACCTTTTGTCCCAACCCAGCCTTATTACCTGGAATTGATTTTTCCTTCAGATTTCCCAGCACAGACAGTAGTGCCATAAAGAGGAATGTCATGAGTAGAGATATCCAGAGCTTCATGATGTCAACCGTATGTGTCTGAATACAGATTGTCAGGATTTTTTCCCCTTCCTAGTTGCTGCTGGAGGTCAAGAGATACAAATAGAGTTGTGAAGCAAGAGGAAGTGCTTAGAGAATTTCTTTACATTTTATCTTCTAATTATTCTTCCTTGCCCTCCACCTCAGCTGAATATTGGCTTTACTAAAAAAATCTACATCTCACACTTCAGACCTCCCTTTAGTAGAAAAATAAAATTATTTTAAAATTTGTTGCCTGGAAGATGGTTAATAATGTAATAAAGATGTAAGGGGAAGAGGGATACTAGATTTAGTGAGGTGACTGCTTTGCAAGTTAGAGGATCTCTGATTCCTAGGTTGTGCAACTGAAACTGGTATGTTATTGTATGCTGACTATAATTGAAAAAAGAACCTCATTGAATTGTACAATGTAAATATGAGAAAACAATTGTCTATTATATATCAATAAAGCCAGGCAAAAAAAAAATTTTTTTTAAATGTTTTGTCTTTCTCTGATTAAAGGATCATTTAAGAACAAACTCATCAACAACAGAATCACAAATATAGTAGACAGTTTGGTGATAGAGGGGCGAGGGTATGGGGGCTGGGAGAATGAGGTTTTGGATTAAAGAAGTACAAATTAGTAGTTGATAGTTGGTCACGGGGATGGGGAGCACGGCATAAGGAATGTAGTTAGCATTAATATGATGGCTAAGTAGAGGGCCAGGGGAGGGAGGGAGCAATTGGGGGGATCATTTTATGAACTATATAGATGTCTAATTAATGTACTGTATACTTGAAACTAATTTAAATAAATAAATTTCTTTAAACATATCATTAAAATTCAGCTTACAAAATTCTTAAAATATAAAAAAGTACAAAGAAGACAATGACATATTTCTAGGAATCCCACTATATTGGCGTGTTATACTTTCAAATGTGGATCTATATGGATATGAATTGTTTTTCTAAAACTGAAATCGCGTCAGACTTGCTGTTACCTATCTTGATTTCTTATTTAAAGATTTTTCATATTGTATTAAAATGAAAGTTTTGACCAAGATCTGTGGGTAAACCCTACAGCGAGCTTGAGAGAGAGAGAGAGAAAGATGACTAAAAAGTGGTTAAGGGACTCTTAAAACCTTTACCTGTTTTAAAGGTGGAAAATGGTCAGGAATTTGACATACGTTTTGGAAATCTTTGAGCAGATTTCCTTTAAAAGATGATGTGCTCTCTTAGTGCAAAGTCTCTTAATTCCAAGTCACCAGAAAGGCTGTAAGGATACCTCCCGTTGAGCTTTGTATGTGTCCTCAAGGGTTTGCAGAGACACAGTAGGTAGATGCCTAAGTCATGCCTGAGAACACAAAAGAGCAAGAGGACGGCTGAAGTGACCTTTATGGCCACAAGAAAGAGGCTACCGCTTGCACTAATTTGATAGGGCAAAGAATGCAAGAAACCCAGTGTGGGTTTGTGCTAGATTATTCCAAGCAGGTCGCCTGGGAGGGCCATGGACCTCAGATAAGGAAGTCGAAGGTCAGTGGCCACATCCCTATTGTCTAGGAAAGGAATTGCAATAGACCAGACAGAAAGGAGCTGAATTCAGCTATGTTGAGAGAACCACAGGAGAGAAACTTCCATCAGATGGATTGGAGAGACACTCAAAGAACCTAGAAAACTACCCACAACAGAGTCCATTTGAAGCAATACTAAGCCTAGAAAGCACGTATGTGAAAGTACAATACTACCTGTCAAAAAGAGCTATCTGGACCCCCTTACCTCTTCTCCCTCCTCTGCCTCCAAAATGGCACTTAGCCAGCTGCAGGAGGAGAGGAGGGAGTGAGGAAACGGCCCACTCTCTTCCTCAACTTCAGGGTTTCTACATGTGGGAGAAGCCCACAATCTGAATTCAGGCTTGGTGTTTTGACTACTGCATGGGCCTAGCCGTTTCTATATATTCTAAATCTAGTTCTATACCCAAGTTTTCATACAGAGGCAGGAGAAGAAGTAGCTCTTCTGAATAATTTTAAATAAGAAAAAGAACAAGCCTTTCAACATATTATCTGTAAAACTCCTCATGAATATTTCCCCCACACACTAGTTACACATATCATTACTATTTTCCTATTAATCATAAGACACCGGAAACTTTGTGATTTCTTTCTCCTGGGGTGGGGAGGGGCAAATGTCATTGGGAACTGTCTTAAAACTAAAATTTGGTTAAATGCATAATTAGCTCCAGAGCACAGATTTGTTGCACTGGGAGTCTTGGGTAAAGGATGCTGCCTATTTCAAACTGTACACAGTTGTTGCTAGTTTTTTCTCTATAAAGATTGGTTTCTTCTGCCAACAGGATACACATTTTGTCTCACCATAAGAGGGACATTCTCTCCCATTTGATACAATGAAGACTGTTTGTATAGTACAGGACAAAGGACAAAAATCTTGGGCACTGGAGTCACAGAGACCTGGCCTTGAAACCCAGCCCCAACACATTTAGCTTAGTACATGTGATTGGCCAACCATCTAATGTCTCAGAGCCTCAGGTTCTCCCCATCTGTAACATTGCGGTGATATTAGTATCCACACTGCAAATGTTGAATATATGAAGCACTGAGCATGGAACTTGGCACACAGAATGTGCAAAATAAATGTTGGCTAGTATTATTATTAAGCTCAGATTGCTTTCATCTCCAGAGAAGTGAAAGTTATTTAAGTTCGTAGACTTTGTTGTGATATATATATATATATATATATATATATATATATATATATATATACATACACATACATACATATATTTAAAACTAACTTATTTAAAATTAATTCTGGTGAGTGGGTGAGGTTCTATCCTTCATTCATCTGTCCTAAATTTATTTGTCTCACAAATACTTGTATTATATGACTACTATAACCCAGGCACTATTCTAAATACTGAGAATATGGTAACTATCAAAGCTAACAAAAATCTTCACCTTCATAAAGCTTATGGTTGGATAAAGGGGACACACAATAAACAAGATACATAATATAATAATAGATGAAGATCAATATGAAGGAGAAAAAATACGAGAGGGTCTAGGATCTGGAACAGTATATAAAATAAATACTTGCTATCATTTTAAGCAGCTCACTGGTAGTGAGATTTGGGTTCTGAAGGAGGAGGTTAAGTCTGTTCAAAAAGTACTAATTCACTCCCAAACTAGTGATTCACATTACTAAGCCAAGCAGAAGGGAAGATAAAAGAAGCAAAGACAAAGTTTGGATACTATGAATTATATGGTCACAGTGGAATAATTGTCTTTTTCCCTTGCAAGTAACCAATTTTCCCTCAAAGTATTTTTGCTTCAATGTTTTCGACCAAGCAAAAGATAACCTGCATGAACTGGCTGAAATCCCTTCAAATGCTCAAAGGCAGGCACAATTACTAGAGGCATTTTAAAAGGTGCAAAAACTCTTTAGAAGTGCTAAACTTATTATATTTTTGGTATATGTAAAAAAATAAAATAGAAAAATAACATTTGAGGCACATGAACCCTTAGATGGGTTGCTCTTAACTTTTTAAATAGTATTATTTGGAAATAATGTCAAAGTTACAAGAATAAAAACGGTACACAGGGCGTTTGAATACCATTTGCTCAGATTCACCTGTTTTAAGAATTTTCTCCTAATTATCTTCTCTCTCTCTCTCTCTCTCTCTCTCTCTCTCTCTCTCTCTCTCTCAAGGGTCGTATATCATGGCCCTTGTTTAGGAATAATACTTCCGTGAGTATTAATAAAAAGAACATTGTCTTACATGATCATAGTTAAACAGTAGACTTCAGTAAATTTAATATTAATACTTTTATCTAACCTACCATCAGTATTCCATTTTATAAATTTACCCAATAATGTTCTTTCTCTGTTATAACCTTGAAAATTTTAAAGACTCCAAATACAAATACAGCTAAACTTTCCTTTCAATTCAACATTCCTTATTTGGGGTTTGTCTGAAGTTTCTTCACGATTAGACTCAGGTTATGCATTGTCAGTGGAAATACTACATAGACAATACATAGTGCTCTTCTCGGGGTATCACATTTGTAGGGACATGGTGTCCATACATGTCATCTTTCTTTGTCTTAGTTTCTCCATTTGAACAATAAGAACAACCATTTCTTCTATAGAAGAATAGTGTGGGCATGATCTGGGCACCTGATTTGAATAGGGAACTCAACCAACCAAGCCACAGATGAAAGTGTTTGCAGGCTCACACCTCCAGCCCCAGGACTCTGACCTCCACCTACCTCTCAAGATGGTCAAGTTGGAAGTGCTGGTAATTGTTTGACTGATGGTTCTTCTTCCCGGTCTCTGGGAACCACGAAGCCCCTGCGCAGGGGGTGGATGATAAGCAGAACAGATTTCAAAGACACAGAACATAATCATAGTTCTGGTTGTGGCAGATCTGTGAGTTCTGCCCCAGGCCATAAATTAGATGCGCACAGAACATTATCACTGAATTCCTATTAAAAGAGTACGTTCTTTTCTTTTCTGTTTTCTTTTCTCTTCTTTTTCCTTTTCTTTCTTACCTTCCTTCCATTTATTTATTTATTTATTTATTTATTTATTTATTTATTTATATTTTTATTTATATTTTTATTTACTTACTTATTTACATACTTATTTATTTTTTGCTGCAGGTAATATAGGTAGAAGCAGAACACGATAAAAGTGCAGGAGGTTCCCCTCCCCCAATGTGCACATTTCTTGGATGTCGGGGTGATTGTGGGGTGGGGGAGAATCCATGTATCTGCTTTTCTCAAACATTTGTGTGATGACTTTTGTAACTCCTCATCCATCTCTATATTAATTTCTCCACTGCTAGCATGAGCCTAACACTGCCTTTTAGCTGATCATCTGGTATCTCAGGGACTCCAAATAACCAAAATAATCTTGAAAATGAAGAAGAAAGCTGGAGGATTCACAGTTATTGATTTCAAAACTTAATACAAAGCTACAATAATCAAAACAGCATGACGTACAAAGACAAATGTACAGGCAAATGGAATAGAATAGAGAGCTCAAAAGTAAACCTTTGCATGTATGATCGAATGATTTTTTAAACAAGAGTGCCAAGACCATTCAATAAAGGAAAGAACAGTCTTTTCTTTTCTTTTTTTTCTTTTTTTTTTTTCTTTAAGCGAGGCAACCCTTCCTTGGTTGACCTCACAGATTGCAAGGACCTTGTCAACTCACAATCCCTTACTTTTTATGTTTTACGCCTACAGCACCTGGTTTTCCTAGGTAGTCTCGCATCCAAGTACTAACCAGGCCTGACCCTGCTTAGCTTCCAAGATCAGACAGGATCGGGCTTGTTCAGGATGAAGTGGCCATAGACAAAGACAGTCTTTTCAACTCAAGGCGTTGGGAAAACTGGATATCCATATGCAAAAGAATGAAGTTGAACCCTTACCTAATATTGTATACAAATATTTAAATAAAATGAATCAAAGACAACTGTAAAATCTAAAACCACAAGACTCTTAGAAGAAAACAGTCAAAAGCTTCATGACATTGAATTTGGCAATAATTTGTTGGACATGGCATCAAAGGCATAGGTAACAAAAGAAACAATAGACAAATTAAACTTTATGAAAATTAAAAAATTTTGTGCATCAAAAGACACTTATCAATAGAGTAAAAAGACAACCCATAAAATGGGAGAAAATACTTGCAAATAATATGTCTGATAAGGCATTACCATCCAGAATACACAGAGAATCCTAAAACTTAACAATAACAACAATAACAGCAACAAAACCCCAAAGAACTTGATTTAAAAATGGGCAAGGACTTTCTCCAAAGAAGACATACAAATGGCCAATAAACACATTTAAGTATGTTCCACATTACTGATTATTTAGGGAATACAAATCAACACTTCAATGAGATACCTTCTCACACCCATTAGGATGGCTACTATCAAAAAAAACAAAACAACAACTGTTGGTGAAATGTGGAGAAACTGGAAACTTGTACATTGTTGATGGGAATGAATTAAATAAGTTCTGGTCAAGATGGTGGAGTAGGTGAACACTGTGCTCACCTACTCCTACGACCATATCACAATTATAACTAAATTATAGAATGATCAACCTGGAGAACCATTTGAAAACTACCTGAACATAAGTTCAATGTCGATGGAAATGAATGTAAAATAGTAGAGCTTCTATGGAAAATAGTACGGTGGTTACTCAAAAGATTAAAAATAGGATTACCATATGAACCAGCAGTACCATTTCTGTGTATATAATTTTAAAAAGAATAACTAAAAAATAATTGTACACTCATGTTCATAGCATCATTATTTACAACAGCTAAAATATAGACTCAAAAATAAATAGATAGATAAATAAAATAAAATGTGGACTCAATCCCAGTATCCACTGACAGATGAATGGCTAAGCAAAATACTACACACACACACACACACACACACACACACACACACACACGTATACACATATATGTATACATGTATACACATATATGTATACATGTATACACATACAATAGACTATTATCCAGTCTTAAAAAAGGAAGGAGAAGCTGCAATATGCTACAATGTGGATGAACCTTGAGGACATTATGCCTAATGAAATAGGCCAGTCACAAAAGACAAATGCCATATGATTCCACTTTTGTGGGATACTTAGAGTAGTGAAAAGCATAGACACATAGAATCTTGACAGTTCTGGTCAAGAGGACAGCCTAGGTAAAAGCAGAATTTGCCTTCCTTCAATGACTGCATTAAAATTACAACCAAATTATAAAACAAACAACCTGAAGAACCACTTGTAGTCTAGCTGATCATAACACGTACATTTGAAGATATAAAGAAAAAGCTACATCGAGACTGTTAGGAGGGGTGGACACACCAAGCGGGCTGGTCCTGCACCCATGTGTGGCAGTTGAGCACCAGGAAGGAGAACCCTGCGCAGAAGCCCCTCTGAGAGAACAAGAAGCCCTAGCATCACACAAGGGCTCCCCAGCCCAGGGTTCCAGTTCCAAGAAGAGGAGTTCCTACAAAATCTGACTATAAAAATCAGTAGAGATTTTGGTCATCTGGGTCAGATGGAAGGAACCTGAAAACCCAGATGTCTCCCTTAAAAGGCTTGCACACAGACTCACTTTTTCGCAGACAATCGCCCCGAGGTCCAGCAGAGGGTCAGCAGCTCCAGAGGTACAAGAAACATACAGGGATCGAGTTGTGTGGTGCTAGAGTAAAGACTAGAGGGAGAGCCACTATTGCTCCTCTGTCGGGCCCCCTCCAGGACAGCTGCAGATGGGCGCCATCTTGCCTGCGTTGACCCCTCCCCACCGCTGGCCAATTCTTAAGCTGCATTGGCCCAATGAGATTGGTCCTCTGTCTCCCTGAGACCCTGCCCTACCCAACCCACAAATTGCCTGCAGTGGGCCCATTGCCAGGCAGCAAGCCATGCTTTGCACCTTTCCTGGGCTGCACATTTGTAGACGAGTAGCAGCCTTCAGCTTGTGCTGCCCACACATTGCGGGGCAGACTTTTGGTGGTGGTCCACTGGTGCCAGCCTGGACTGCAGGGTTTCTCGGACGGCTCTCTGGGGTCTGTAGGCTTACGGTGGATGGCAGCTAGTCTTGCTGTGATTTGTGACTTTTGCAGGAGTCTGCAGGCTCAGCCGTGACAGCAATCTGCATTGGCCTAGCGGAATCGGTTTGCTCCACTGCAGTGGCCTTGTGAAATCTGCGTGCTTTACCTCTGTGACTCTCTGGGTCCCCACCCCACCTAACTCCCAGACAAACCAAAAGCTTTTATGGCTGCAGAGACTTATGGGAAACTGGCAGACAGCCTCAGGCCTTGAGGTGCATTGATCCTTTTGCTGAGTTGCCCCAGGGCCAATATTGGGGGTAACTGCCCTCGGCTCATAGTGTGGTCTCTCCCACTTGCCTGTAGATCCAGCGCAGGCAGCAACCATTCACAGATTTCTTTGTAACTCCTACCAGGTAGCCCTGAATAATCAAAGGCAGTGGCTGACCTTGACCTACACAGGAGTCCCTCCCAAGGAGCCCTACAACCAACACATCCAGAGGCTGGTGTCAGGCTACAATAGAGCACCACCTGACTAGCCTTATATGTGGCACACTCAAAGAGCAGTCTCAACAGGTACACGAGCCTGCTGGGGTGAATCCCAGTCTGTGGGCTCAGCCCCCACACAGCAGTTCATGCCCTGTAGGCATGGCCATTGCCCACAACCAGTCAGCCCGAGAGTCAGTCCCATCCATTGGGAGTCAATCCCACCCACTGACGGGCTAACAGCAATCAAGGATTAGCTAGCTGCAACAGAAGAACACACACAACCCATACACAGAACAGGCCCCAGAGTCCCTGGCACCACTGAGACACACAGGACACCTATTATAAAAGGCCACACCAAGGCTGGGAGATGTAATGAATCTTACCAATACACAGAGATGAACAGAGGCAACAGGAATGAGAAAACAAAGAAACATGCTGCAAATGAAACAACAGGAATAACTCCAGAAAAAAAACCTAAACGCAATGGAGGCAGAGTTCAAAACACAGGTTATAAGGATGCTCAAAGAACTTAGAGGAGAAGAGATTATATCAGTGAGTGTCGGAGGGGAGTGGGGTTGGGGAGCTGGGTGAAAAAGGTAAAAGGATGAAGAAGTACAAATTAATAATTACAAAATAGTCATGAGGATGTAGAGTAGAGAATAGTAAATATTATTGTAATGGCTGTGTATAGTGCCAGATGGTGCTAGAGTAATTGAGGGGATCCCTTCATAAATTATATACATGTCTAGCCATTGTACTGTATATCTGAAACTAATAAAAGATAAAAAATAAACAAAAAAAGTCATAGAGACACAAAGTAAAATGGTGGTTGCCAGGGGCTGGGGGAGTGGAGAAATAGGAAGTTATTGTTTAGTAGGTATAAGTTTTCACTTTTATGAGATGAAGAGTTTTGGAGATGAATGGTGGTGATGGTAGTACAACATAATGAATGCATTAATGCCATCAAACTGTGCACTCAAAGTGGTTAAGGTGTAAATGCCTAACAGCTTAAAATAGACTGCTACAGACATAGATGGATATATATGAACCTCATGGTAACCATAAACCAAAACCATGCAAAAAATACTTAAAAAATAAATAGAAGAAAACCCAATCAGAACACTAAAGAAAACCAACAAATCAAAAGAAAAGAGATCAAGAGCAGAAGAAACAGCAAAGAACAAAAACAATTAACAAAATGGCAATAAACACATTCCTACATGAAATGTAGGAATCATACTCCTGTTCGTCGTGGTTTTTTGCATGGTTTTGGTTTATGGTTACCATGAGGTTCATATATATCCATCTATGTCTGTAGCAGTCTATTTTAAGCTGTTAGGCATTTACACCTTAACCACTTTGAGTGCACAGTTTGATGGCATTAATGCATTCATTATGTTGTACTACCATCACCACCATTCATCTCCAAAACTCTTCATCTCATAAAAGTGAAAACTTATACCTACTAAACAATAACTTCCTATTTCTCCACTCCCCCAGCCCCTGGCAACCACCATTTTACTTTGTGTCTCTATGACTTTTTTTGTTTATTTTTTATCTTTTATTAGTTTCAGATATACAGTACAATGGCTAGACATGTATATAATTTATGAAGGGATCCCCTCAATTACTCTAGCACCATCTGGCACTATACACAGCCATTACAATAATATTTACTATTCTCTACTCTACATCCTCATGACTATTTTGTAATTATTAATTTGTACTTCTTCATCCTTTTACCTTTTTCACCCAGCTCCCCAACCCCACTCCCCTCCGACACTCACTGATATAATCTCTTCTCCTCTAAGTTCTTTGAGCATCCTTATAACCTGTGTTTTGAACTCTGCCTCCATTGCGTTTAGGTTTTTTTTCTGGAGTTATTCCTGTTGTTTCATTTGCAGCATGTTTCTTTGTTTTCTCATTCCTGTTGCCTCTGTTCATCTCTGTGTATTGGTAAGATTCATTACATCTCCCAGCCTTGGTGTGGCCTTTTATAATAGGTGTCCTGTGTGTCTCAGTGGTGCCAGGGACTCTGGGGCCTGTTCTGTGTATGGGTTGTGTGTGTTCTTCTGTTGCAGCTAGCTAATCCTTGATTGCTGTTAGCCCGTCAGTGGGTGGGATTGACTCCCAATGGATGGGACTGACTCTCGGGCTGACTGGTTGTGGGCAATGGCCATGCCTACAGGGCATGAACTGCTGTGTGGGGGCTGAGCCCACAGACTGGGATTCACCCCAGCAGGCTCGTGTACCTGTTGAGACTGCTCTTTGAGTGTGCCACATATAAGGCTAGTCAGGTGGTGCTCTATTGTAGCCTGACACCAGCCTCTGGATGTGTTGGTTGTAGGGCTCCTTGGGAGGGACTCCTGTGTAGGTCAAGGTCAGCCACTGCCTTTGATTATTCAGGGCTACCTGGTAGGAGTTACAAAGAAATCTGTGAATGGTTGCTGCCTGCGCTGGATCTACAGGCAAGTGGGAGAGACCACACTATGAGCCGAGGGCAGTTACCCCCAATATTGGCCCTGGGGCAACTCAGCAAAAGGATCAATGCACCTCAAGGCCTGAGGCTGTCTGCCAGTTTCCCATAAGTCTCTGCAGCCATAAAAGCTTTTGGTTTGTCTGGGAGTTAGGTGGGGTGGGGACCCAGAGAGTCACAGAGGTAAAGCACGCAGATTTCACAAGGCCACTGCAGTGGAGCAAACCGATTCCGCTAGGCCAATGCAGATTGCTGTCACGGCTGAGCCTGCAGACTCCTGCAAAAGTCACAAATCACAGCAAGACTAGCTGCCATCCACCGTAAGCCTACAGACCCCAGAGAGCCGTCCGAGAAACCCTGCAGTCCAGGCTGGCACCAGTGGACCACCACCAAAAGTCTGCCCCGCAATGTGTGGGCAGCACAAGCTGAAGGCTGCTACTCGTCTACAAATGTGCAGCCCAGGAAAGGTGCAAAGCATGGCTTGCTGCCTGGCAATGGGCCCACTGCAGGCAATTTGTGGGTTGGGTAGGGCAGGGTCTCAGGGAGACAGAGGACCAATCTCATTGGGCCAATGCAGCTTAAGAATTGGCCAGCGGTGGGGAGGGGTCAACGCAGGCAAGATGGCGCCCATCTGCAGCTGTCCTGGAGGGGGCCCGACAGAGGAGCAATAGTGGCTCTCCCTCTAGTCTTTACTCTAGCACCACACAACTCGATCCCTGTATGTTTCTTGTACCTCTGGAGCTGCTGACCCTCTGCTGGACCTCGGGGCGATTGTCTGCGAAAAAGTGAGTCTGTGTGCAAGCCTTTTAAGGGAGACATCTGGGTTTTCAGGTTCCTTCCATCTGACCCAGATGACCAAAATCTCTACTGATTTTTATAGTCAGATTTTGTAGGAACTCCTCTTCTTGGAACTGGAACCCTGGGCTGGGGAGCCCTTGTGTGATGCTAGGGCTTCTTGTTCTCTCAGAGGGGCTTCTGCGCAGGGTTCTCCTTCCTGGTGCTCAACTGCCACACATGGGTGCAGGACCAGCCCGCTTGGTGTGTCCACCCCTCCTAACAGTCTCGATGTAGCTTTTTCTTTATATCTTCAAATGTACGTGTTATGATCAGCTAGACTACAAGTGGTTCTTCAGGTTGTTTGTTTTATAATTTGGTTGTAATTTTAATGCAGTCATTGAAGGAAGGCAAATTCTGCTTTTACCTAGGCTGTCCTCTTGACCAGAACTGTCAAGATTCTATGTGTCTATGCTTTTCACTACTCTAAGTATCCCACAAAAGTGGAATCATATGGCATTTGTCTTTTGTGACTGGCCTATTTCATTAGGCATAATGTCCTCAAGGTTCATCCACATTGTAGCATATTGCAGCTTCTCCTTCCTTTTTTAAGACTGGATAATAGTCTATTGTATGTGTATACATGTATACATATATGTGTATACATGTATACATATATGTGTATACGTGTGTGTGTGTGTGTGTGTGTGTGTGTGTGTGTGTGTGTGTAGTATTTTGCTTAGCCATTCATCTGTCAGTGGATACTGGGATTGAGTCCACATTTTATTTTATTTATCTATCTATTTATTTTTGAGTCTATATTTTAGCTGTTGTAAATAATGATGCTATGAACATGAGTGTACAATTATTTTTTAGTTATTCTTTCTAAAATTATATACACAGAAATGGTACTGCTGGTTCATATGGTAATCCTATTTTTAATCTTTTGAGTAACCACCGTACTATTTTCCATAGAAGCTCTACTATTTTACATTCATTTCCATCGACATTGAACTTATGTTCAGGTAGTTTTCAAATGGTTCTCCAGGTTGATCATTCTATAATTTAGTTATAATTGTGATATGGTCGTAGGAGTAGGTGAGCACAGTGTTCACCTACTCCACCATCTTGACCAGAACTTATTTAATTCATTCCCATCAACAATGTACAAGTTTCCAGTTTCTCCACATTTCACCAACAGTTGTTGTTTTGTTTTTTTGATAGTAGCCATCCTAATGGGTGTGAGAAGGTATCTCATTGAAGTGTTGATTTGTATTCCCTAAATAATCAGTAATGTGGAACATACTTAAATGTGTTTATTGGCCATTTGTATGTCTTCTTTGGAGAAAGTCCTTGCCCATTTTTAAATCAAGTTCTTTGGGGTTTTGTTGCTGTTATTGTTGTTATTGTTAAGTTTTAGGATTCTCTGTGTATTCTGGATGGTAATGCCTTATCAGACATATTATTTGCAAGTATTTTCTCCCATTTTATGGGTTGTCTTTTTACTCTATTGATAAGTGTCTTTTGATGCACAAAATTTTTTAATTTTCATAAAGTTTAATTTGTCTATTGTTTCTTTTGTTACCTATGCCTTTGATGCCATGTCCAACAAATTATTGCCAAATTCAATGTCATGAAGCTTTTGACTGTTTTCTTCTAAGAGTCTTGTGGTTTTAGATTTTACAGTTGTCTTTGATTCATTTTATTTAAATATTTGTATACAATATTAGGTAAGGGTTCAACTTCATTCTTTTGCATATGGATATCCAGTTTTCCCAACGCCTTGAGTTGAAAAGACTGTCTTTGTCTATGGCCACTTCATCCTGAACAAGCCCGATCCTGTCTGATCTTGGAAGCTAAGCAGGGTCAGGCCTGGTTAGTACTTGGATGCGAGACTACCTAGGAAAACCAGGTGCTGTAGGCGTAAAACATAAAAAGTAAGGGATTGTGAGTTGACAAGGTCCTTGCAATCTGTGAGGTCAACCAAGGAAGGGTTGCCTCGCTTAAAGAAAAAAAAAAAAGAAAAAAAAGAAAAGAAAAGACTGTTCTTTCCTTTATTGAATGGTCTTGGCACTCTTGTTTAAAAAATCATTCGATCATACATGCAAAGGTTTACTTTTGAGCTCTCTATTCTATTCCATTTGCCTGTACATTTGTCTTTGTACGTCATGCTGTTTTGATTATTGTAGCTTTGTATTAAGTTTTGAAATCAATAACTGTGAATCCTCCAGCTTTCTTCTTCATTTTCAAGATTATTTTGGTTATTTGGAGTCCCTGAGATACCAGATGATCAGCTAAAAGGCAGTGTTAGGCTCATGCTAGCAGTGGAGAAATTAATATAGAGATGGATGAGGAGTTACAAAAGTCATCACACAAATGTTTGAGAAAAGCAGATACATGGATTCTCCCCCACCCCACAATCACCCCGACATCCAAGAAATGTGCACATTGGGGGAGGGGAACCTCCTGCACTTTTATCGTGTTCTGCTTCTACCTATATTACCTGCAGCAAAAAATAAATAAGTATGTAAATAAGTAAGTAAATAAAAATATAAATAAAAATATAAATAAATAAATAAATAAATAAATAAATAAATAAATAAATGGAAGGAAGGTAAGAAAGAAAAGGAAAAAGAAGAGAAAAGAAAACAGAAAAGAAAAGAACGTACTCTTTTAATAGGAATTCAGTGATAATGTTCTGTGCGCATCTAATTTATGGCCTGGGGCAGAACTCACAGATCTGCCACAACCAGAACTATGATTATGTTCTGTGTCTTTGAAATCTGTTCTGCTTATCATCCACCCCCTGCGCAGGGGCTTCGTGGTTCCCAGAGACCGGGAAGAAGAACCATCAGTCAAACAATTACCAGCACTTCCAACTTGACCATCTTGAGAGGTAGGTGGAGGTCAGAGTCCTGGGGCTGGAGGTGTGAGCCTGCAAACACTTTCATCTGTGGCTTGGTTGGTTGAGTTCCCTATTCAAATCAGGTGCCCAGATCATGCCCACACTATTCTTCTATAGAAGAAATGGTTGTTCTTATTGTTCAAATGGAGAAACTAAGACAAAGAAAGATGACATGTATGGACACCATGTCCCTACAAATGTGATACCCCGAGAAGAGCACTATGTATTGTCTATGTAGTATTTCCACTGACAATGCATAACCTGAGTCTAATCGTGAAGAAACTTCAGACAAACCCCAAATAAGGAATGTTGAATTGAAAGGAAAGTTTAGCTGTATTTGTATTTGGAGTCTTTAAAATTTTCAAGGTTATAACAGAGAAAGAACATTATTGGGTAAATTTATAAAATGGAATACTGATGGTAGGTTAGATAAAAGTATTAATATTAAATTTACTGAAGTCTACTGTTTAACTATGATCATGTAAGACAATGTTCTTTTTATTAATACTCACGGAAGTATTATTCCTAAACAAGGGCCATGATATACGACCCTTGAGAGAGAGAGAGAGAGAGAGAGAGAGAGAGAGAGAGAGAGAGAGAAGATAATTAGAAGAAAATTCTTAAAACAGGTGAATCTGAGCAAATGGTATTCAAACGCCCTGTGTACCGTTTTTATTCTTGTAACTTTGACATTATTTCCAAATAATACTATTTAAAAAGTTAAGAGCAACCCATCTAAGGGTTCATGTGCCTCAAATGTTATTTTTCTATTTTATTTTTTTACATATACCAAAAATATAATAAGTTTAGCACTTCTAAAGAGTTTTTGCACCTTTTAAAATGCCTCTAGTAATTGTGCCTTGCCTTTGAGCATTTGAAGGGATTTCAGCCAGTTCATGCAGGTTATCTTTTGCTTGGTCGAAAACATTGAAGCAAAAATACTTTGAGGGAAAATTGGTTACTTGCAAGGGAAAAAGACAATTATTCCACTGTGACCATATAATTCATAGTATCCAAACTTTGTCTTTGCTTCTTTTATCTTCCCTTCTGCTTGGCTTAGTAATGTGAATCACTAGTTTGGGAGTGAATTAGTACTTTTTGAACAGACTTAACCTCCTCCTTCAGAACCCAAATCTCACTACCAGTGAGCTGCTTAAAATGATAGCAAGTATTTATTTTATATACTGTTCCAGATCCTAGACCCTCTCGTATTTTTTCTCCTTCATATTGATCTTCATCTATTATTATATTATGTATCTTGTTTATTGTGTGTCCCCTTTATCCAACCATAAGCTTTATGAAGGTGAAGATTTTTGTTAGCTTTGATAGTTACCATATTCTCAGTATTTAGAATAGTGCCTGGGTTATAGTAGTCATATAATACAAGTATTTGTGAGACAAATAAATTTAGGACAGATGAATGAAGGATAGAACCTCACCCACTCACCAGAATTAATTTTAAATAAGTTAGTTTATATATATATATATATATATATATATATATATATATATATATATATATATATATATACACTTCTCTGGAGATGAAAGCAATCTGAGCTTAATAATAATACTAGCCAACATTTATTTTGCACATTCTGTGTGCCAAGTTCCATGCTCAGTGCTTCATATATTCAACATTTGCAGTGTGGATACTAATATCACCGCAATGTTACAGATGGGGAGAACCTGAGGCTCTGAGACATTAGATGGTTGGCCAATCACATGTACTAAGCTAAATGTGTTGGGGCTGGGTTTCAAGGCCAGGTCTCTGTGACTCCAGTGCCCAAGGTTTTTGTCCTTTGTCCTGTACTATACAAACAGTCTTCATTGTATCAAATGGGAGAGAATGTCCCTCTTATGGTGAGACAAAATGTGTATCCTGTTGGCAGAAGAAACCAATCTTTATAGAGAAAAAACTAGCAACAACTGTGTACAGTTTGAAATAGGCAGCATCCTTTACCCAAGACTCCCAGTGCAACAAATCTGTGCTCTGGAGCTAATTATGCATTTAACCAAATTTTAGTTTTAAGACAGTTCCCAATGACATTTGCCCCTCCCCACCCCAGGAGAAAGAAATCACAAAGTTTCAGGTGTCTTATGATTAATAGGAAAATAGTAATGATATGTGTAACTAGTGTGTGGGGGAAATATTCATGAGGAGTTTTACAGATAATATGTTGAAAGGCTTGTTCTTTTTCTTATTTAAAATTATTCAGAAGAGCTACTTCTTCTCCTGCCTCTGTATGAAAACTTGGGTATAGAACTAGATTTAGAATATATAGAAACGGCTAGGCCCATGCAGTAGTCAAAACACCAAGCCTGAATTCAGATTGTGGGCTTCTCCCACATGTAGAAACCCTGAAGTTGAGGAAGAGAGTGGGCCGTTTCCTCACTCCCTCCTCTCCTCCTGCAGCTGGCTAAGTGCCATTTTGGAGGCAGAGGAGGGAGAAGAGGTAAGGGGGTCCAGATAGCTCTTTTTGACAGGTAGTATTGTACTTTCACATACGTGCTTTCTAGGCTTAGTATTGCTTCAAATGGACTCTGTTGTGGGTAGTTTTCTAGGTTCTTTGAGTGTCTCTCCAATCCATCTGATGGAAGTTTCTCTCCTGTGGTTCTCTCAACATAGCTGAATTCAGCTCCTTTCTGTCTGGTCTATTGCAATTCCTTTCCTAGACAATAGGGATGTGGCCACTGACCTTCGACTTCCTTATCTGAGGTCCATGGCCCTCCCAGGCGACCTGCTTGGAATAATCTAGCACAAACCCACACTGGGTTTCTTGCATTCTTTGCCCTATCAAATTAGTGCAAGCGGTAGCCTCTTTCTTGTGGCCATAAAGGTCACTTCAGCCGTCCTCTTGCTCTTTTGTGTTCTCAGGCATGACTTAGGCATCTACCTACTGTGTCTCTGCAAACCCTTGAGGACACATACAAAGCTCAACGGGAGGTATCCTTACAGCCTTTCTGGTGACTTGGAATTAAGAGACTTTGCACTAAGAGAGCACATCATCTTTTAAAGGAAATCTGCTCAAAGATTTCCAAAACGTATGTCAAATTCCTGACCATTTTCCACCTTTAAAACAGGTAAAGGTTTTAAGAGTCCCTTAACCACTTTTTAGTCATCTTTCTCTCTCTCTCTCTCAAGCTCGCTGTAGGGTTTACCCACAGATCTTGGTCAAAACTTTCATTTTAATACAATATGAAAAATCTTTAAATAAGAAATCAAGATAGGTAACAGCAAGTCTGACGCGATTTCAGTTTTAGAAAAACAATTCATATCCATATAGATCCACATTTGAAAGTATAACACGCCAATATAGTGGGATTCCTAGAAATATGTCATTGTCTTCTTTGTACTTTTTTATATTTTAAGAATTTTGTAAGCTGAATTTTAATGATATGTTTAAAGAAATTTATTTATTTAAATTAGTTTCAAGTATACAGTACATTAATTAGACATCTATATAGTTCATAAAATGATCCCCCCAATTGCTCCCTCCTTCCCCTGGCCCTCTACTTAGCCATCATATTAATGCTAACTACATTCCTTATGCCGTGCTCCCCATCCCCGTGACCAACTATCAACTACTAATTTGTACTTCTTTAATCCAAAACCTCATTCTCCCAGCCCCCATACCCTCGCCCCTCTATCACCAAACTGTCTACTATATTTGTGATTCTGTTGTTGATGAGTTTGTTCTTAAATGATCCTTTAATCAGAGAAAGACAAAACATTAAAAAAATTTTTTTTTGCCTGGCTTTATTGATATATAATAGACAATTGTTTTCTCATATTTACATTGTACAATTCGATGAGGTTCTTTTTTCAATTATAGTCAGCATACAATAACATACCAGTTTCAGTTGCACAACCTAGGAATCAGAGATCCTCTAACTTGCAAAGCAGTCACCTCACTAAATCTAGTATCCCTCTTCCCCTTACATCTTTATTACATTATTAACCATCTTCCAGGCAACAAATTTTAAAATAATTTTATTTTTCTACTAAAGGGAGGTCTGAAGTGTGAGATGGAGATTTTTTTAGTAAAGCCAATATTCAGCTGAGGTGGAGGGCAAGGAAGAATAATTAGAAGATAAAATGTAAAGAAATTCTCTAAGCACTTCCTCTTGCTTCACAACTCTATTTGTATCTCTTGACCTCCAGCAGCAACTAGGAAGGGGAAAAAATCCTGACAATCTGTATTCAGACACATACGGTTGACATCATGAAGCTCTGGATATCTCTACTCATGACATTCCTCTTTATGGCACTACTGTCTGTGCTGGGAAATCTGAAGGAAAAATCAATTCCAGGTAATAAGGCTGGGTTGGGACAAAAGGTGGGGAGTTGTTATGCTTGTTCCTGGACAAGTAAAAAGATATTGTGTCTGGCACATCTGATTCAGGACCCGCCTTCCCTGGACCACCTATTGGAGAATCACAATTTTTTTATGCACAGGGATCCAAGAAATTCCCAAGTTGAGACCCTTTAACGCGTCCTCTTCCAACCTTGAAAGTAGTAATGAGTATCTGTCTACTTTTATATATATTCTATAGGTTATAAGGTTATGATATTTCCCCCATGTCAGGCTACTTTGTATAGCAGAGCACCAACACAGAGCTGCTATATCTTCTCATACTTCCAGAAGCTCTGCATCTTAACTGTGTGTACTTTGATGAGTACTAAATGGATATTTCTTAATATATACCCTTAGATTTAGTGGCAGAATCTTTCAGAATGTGAAAAGATGGAAAAGAGATGAGATGAGTCCCTAGTGGAGCCAAATTGGGGCCATATGATAAGAAAAAAAGAATCAATGGAGAGAGCCAAGAAAATTGAGTGAGAGAGATAAGGATTTAGAGAAGCTGAGTTATTAAAGGCAGGGTCAGCAGAGGGGGTCTGGGGAGGCGAGAGAAAATCTATTCCTTACTCTCCCTGGTCTAACTTCCTACACTATGAAATAGGTGTGGAAATGAGGCTCGAGGATATCTCAGGCCCTGAGATCTCCTGTTATATAAATGTAGATTTTATAGAAAGCACATGAAAGCTGGAAGTTCACTGGGTCCTATCTCTAGGATGCTCAAAGAAGACCCAGAGACCTGCAATAAGAGTAGGACCCATGGGAGCAGAGAAGGCAAAGAGATCAGTGAAGATGTAATGAGAAGGCTCAGGAAGGGGGTTTTCTTATAAGGCAGATAGATATCTTGGTGGGGACTTGGGGCTCAGATTCTCAGAGGGGCTTTTAGGTATGAAGGGCTTCCCTTCCCATGCTTGTCAGCCTCTTACCATCTCATCTCAATTTCAGGGGATCAAACGCTCATTGCGGAGTGCTGGGGATATCCAAATGTCGTGGATTGTACCAAGAAATGTTCTAAACTCTTGAGATGTTTAAATGTGAATTACACGTGCTGTTGGACCTATTGTGGAAACATCTGCTGGAAAACTCCAAAGCTTTGGAAGGTATGCATTTGGCCAGGTGTCGTCACTGATTCTCAGCCTCTCCTCAAGTGCTTATTCATAAACAGAGGACTGATGTACGCCAAACCCTAGGCACAAAAATAGCAGAAAACAATGTCCCCTAAACATAGAAAGCAATTCACTGGCAAATAAACCAAGAAATTAGCTTAGGGACACATTGCTTCTTTCATTATATAATCAATGCCTGTGCTGTTCTCATTATATTATACCACAGTTTGCTCTTTTCCTAATTTTTGTCCAGATTTCTAACCATTGCCTCCATAGTCAGTCCTTTCTATGAGGACTTTTGGCTCAGCCAGGCCCCAAATCTCTACCTTTCTCTATTCAATCAACCAGTACTGCCACCCCCGACTCAGAAGCCATCAGTTCCCATTGTGACATAAAGTATTTCTGTCCCATGGTCTGGCAGGATGGGTAATATTAAGCTTGGAAATGAATGAATGTTTCTCAGAGTTCCCCAGCCTCTAAGCATTTAACCTTTCTCTCTTGCAGAATTTCTTTAGAAGATATATAAAATTCTAACCTCCCACCTGGGATACCAGTCTATTCCTACTGATGGCTGCACAGGAGCAAATCCTTGACAAGTAAACTTATTTACAAACAATAACCTTTGGCTTTTTTCTACCCCATTCTTCTACCCTTGATTGTCTTTGTAACCCCCAACATTGTCCCCATCCTACAGTGTACATAAGCTTCCAATGCTTCCTTCCCCATCTCATACCTTAGAACAGATAGCTAGTCTCATGGCCTTCACAGAATAGAAGTTTATTTCTCACAAGCTGTTTTAACGTGGGTAATTGACAAGCAGCCCTCTCATTCAGTTTTTTCAGAGAGCAGGTAGTAAAATGGTTTCTCACAGCGTATGGGTAAACAATTCTAAAACTACTTTACATGTATACAAAATTGAAACAATATGTGAACAACTGGTAGATGATAGGAGCCAGGTTTCTAACTGTCACAGAAAATAAGTTAGAAATAAGCAAAGGGAGAATGCTAATATGAACTCTGGGGCCCTGGATTAGAGTCAGAGACATCAATATGGACTTGAGATTAGCTTAATCTATATACAGATAAGCAGATGCAGAAATATAGACACATCTGTATACATGAATTAGTTATGCATACCTATATTTTCTAGCTATCTCAGCTGAAATGGCCTAGAAAGCAGTGACACTACAGTAGCAATAAGCACACTAAGAGCCCAGATCTTGGTTTCTAAATACCATTTTTCAATTAATGGGCTAATGTTTCTTAGAGAAATGGCTGATTCTGGTACTGGGCTTGGAAAATACAAGATGAGACTGGGGCATCTTTTAAGGTCAGAAAGAAAGGAAACGCTCAAAATTCAAAATCATGGGGAAATAGGAACTGACATGGAAGAGCTCTCAGTGGCCAAAGCTGAGAACAATTGGAGCTTGAAACTGTTACTGCTGGTCTATTAAAATAAAATGTTATAGTTACAAAGACAGCAGAAAAATAGCAGATAGCTTCAATGTAGAACTACTATTAAAGAAAACAACAGAAATTGAAGTATTACTGTTGAAAAAAATTCTCTCACCAAAATCACCTTGAGTCAAAAAAAAAAAAAATACAACACCACAACTTTAATTCAATGTCTGTAAACAAACATTTGAACATGTGAAAAATACCTTCAATCAAACATTTTAAAACAGCATTTAAAGTAGGAAAAAACAGGAAGATATGAAGTAAGGGGTTGATAAAACATAAAAACTTGAAGAAAGATAAAATTCATATTGCAAGTAAAGATTATTACAAGATACTCAAGAAATATAAATAATAAAAGATATTGTGAAAAAGAATGAAAGACACCAAAAGACCAAAAGACCAAAAATAAAATGCAAAAAGTAAAAACAAGAGATAAAAAGATTAATAAAGAAGATGGGCAAAGAAAATCTAAATATATATAATTGGAGGGGTTTTTTTAAAAAAAAAAGTAATGTTAAAAAATACAGTCCAAGAAACTTTTCATAAATAAAATCTGAATCAACGTGAAAAAGGATCATTGTACACCCAGTAACGATGACCCAGAATCCCCTTGAAAATCAATGTTTGGTACCCTCTGACTTAGATTCCTATTTCTACCTCCTCACACTCTCTCACTAATGATTTCCAAGAAGACCCAAGCTAAGACATGGGACACTACATTATTGATGGCTATACTCCTAAAGAATATAATTTTAATGGTAGAATTTTAAACTTAGGAACAACTTCCTCTGGACAGAATCTTCCTTGAATCCTGCATGTCCTGCCTATTCTTATTTTATTTGGGGCCTGTGTGCCTTTCTTGGTGGTAGATATTACACTCAGCACCTAAATCCACCCGTTGCATTCCAGATAACTTTCTGTAGCTTCCTAATTAGGCATTCTAGGTTTGTTATGACACAGATAGCTACCAGATGTTGGGTAGGACACACTTTGCTGGTGAAGACATCAGTATGAACCCATGTGAGCACTGGGGGCAGCCAAAGGATGGAAACAAGGCAAAATTTGACTGACATCATAATACACAAAATGGGAGATATTTCTGGAGTCCTTCCATCTGCATTGACACAGAGAGGGAGCAGGTCTGGAACATGAGAAAAAAAATGCAAAAGCCATGGCAACTATAAAGCTGTTCTGCCACAAACTGACCAGCTCTAATTGAAATTCTCCACAGGTTCAGATTTGACATTTTTGAGACTTAGGTCATGATAGAATTTACATTTGGTTCTTCCTCCACCTCCAAGAGATTCAAGGACTTCTAGGGGTCTTCACTCCTCTACTCTACCTAATAGGGAGGCACACAGTTGTTCCAATAAAGACAGAACATGCAAGCATTCCTCCCAGCATTCGAGGTGTAGCCTCTGAGTTCTGAGTTCTGGGGTGGGGGGTGCTGGGTGGAGTCTGGGCTGGGTCCAGGTCAGGGCACCAGTTTTCTCAAGAGAGAACAACTGTTTCCAGAATGGTCCATGGTGTTCATGCCAGAGGTGAGGAATAGGTCAGACTGGCACCCATGGTGTACCCATGTGGTAGGGAGCACTGAACTTGGGGACGTGGGAGGTCATTCCCTATGTGGGCCCTGGAAGATAGCTTTGCCTCTCTTAATCATTTCTCTCGGGGTGTCTGGGGCATGGTCAAGCACTGGGAAGATGCGTGGACAGCGAGGCTGTCTGAGGAAGCACCAAACAAGAACTCCTGGGGAGCACAGCCTTACCACCTACCTACCTTTGATGAGGTCTGTGCTGGCAGTCGGTCATGATGTCTTTCCTAAGTCCCCCTTGTCAAGGGCAGCTCTGAGTAGAGGTGGAGAAGATACTCCTCCACCAGGAGCCCCGTCGTGCTTCTGAGGTGGGTCAGAGGCTCTGGCCTGATGGAGCCAGATTCTCCCCTCTGATGTCTCGTCCCCTTCATTGCTGCCCAGCAGGAAGCAGAGTACTGGAGCAGAACACTGCTCCGTGCCTCCAGCAGGGCCTGTCTGCCTGGGTCCTTCAACTTGACTCCATGTCCCGACT
>PVKZ01006969.1:0-28093 GCA_004027375.1 Macroglossus sobrinus | reverse complement strand
GGAGCTCCGACCAGACATGAGACTCGAGGAGACAATCTGCAAGAGAATGGGGGACAGGAGACGCGAAGAATGGAGGTAAGACAAAGTTCTGATCAAGCCTCAAAGTTTATTTTACACACAAGGGTATATATATTTTCAAAGAACAGAGGGAGGCAGGCGTGGGGTGATCTGACGTGGCGCCGTCAGCTGTTAATGGTCCGCTGGTAGGCGGTTAAGCAAACAGGATACCTTGGGTTGCAGGTAGCTGCAGTCATCTCCAGGCTTATCTTGTGTTTGCCCTTTTGGACTTTCCTAGGAGCCTAGCGAGACTTGTGAGACTTATGTTCAAAGGTTAACTTCTCAGTTTCCTTTTCCCATGGGTTGGCTCCCAGCACATTTCTGTGGAAGTGACCTGGTTTCTCCCAGGTCCGACAGGTGGCAGGCGGCACAGCTGGGATGCAAAGCCTCGTCTGTGTCTGCAGCTGCTCCCAGCGCCAGCATCCCCGCCTCAGCTCCGCCTCAGGTCCTCAGGCATCAGATTCTCAGAGGAGCACCGGTCCCGGGGGCCACAGAGGCTGAGGACCGCTGCCCTAGGTGGTCCTGCACACGTGACTCTCTCTCCCTCACGGGCTGTTGTCCCCACTGTCCCCTCGGGGTCTTCAGGCACAGCTGTGACAAAGGACTCCCTCGGATACTAGCTCTGAAGTCTAGTGCCGGGCCTGCGGTCTCCCTGTCATCCGCCCACACCTTTAAAACGGTCCTTGTTAGAGCTCGTGTGAACGCGCCCTCTCCCTCCTGCCACGCACACAGCACGGTTCCTCCCACATCGTGGGTGTTGCCGTGTCTGTTCGTGCAGCGACCTCACAGTGAGCTTTCTGAAGGTGTAAACGGTATGTTGTTCTCTGTGACATCTCATGGTTGGTGTATCCCCTTCCGTGGCGTCTGCACATTATTTAACATGCACACACGAAGGCCTCCGCCATCAGGGCCCTGTCGAGAAGCCAGGAGCCGGGTGGAGCCGGGAGCTCGGCCCCCGGGCACCGCGGCCTCAGCAGTGTGAGCAAACCAGCGAGCCGGCTGCTGCGCTTCCCCCTAGAACGTGCCACGCTGGTGGTCGGTGAGCGCGAGCCCCTGGGACCTCGGGCTGCTGGAGGGGGCGGTCGGTGAGACTCCCTCGGACCCGTGGGAGCGCTGGCGCCCACGGGTGGGGGCGTGCATGCGTGTGTTTATCCAGTAGGCGTTTACAAACGTGGCGCCGCGTTCCAGGCACCGGGGCAGCGTCCGTGCTGAGACGCGCCACCCCCAGCACTGGTCCGCCGCCTGCTTTCCCGAAGCGGGGACAGAACCAAGGAGCGAAGCTGGGACCCGGAGGACAGCCAGGGAGCAGAGGTGCGGTGCCGGGCTGGTGTCCGCTGTCCTCACGCCGGGCGGGTCACAGACCCGAGACGGTGGGGAGAGTGAGGCGTCTGATTGGAGGGAGGCGGCACGGCCGAGGCCGGTGACAAAATCAGAAGGGAGGCGTCATGTACGGAGCAGGGTGCTCGCCAGGCCACCCTCCAAGGGATGGAGGCAAACGACAGGGATGATGGCACATGGTCGCCGGAAGGAAGATGCTTTGGGGAAAGAGTTTAGAGCAAATATTAATCGATCGGCTGAGGTCGGAGCAGGAGAACGAAAGACAGACTCTCTTCCAGGTGATGGGAAGCTCGGAGGCTAACAGCAGGCAGAAAGCATGAAGCCTGGAAGTTGAGTATTCCCAGGGGCTCAGCGTACGCGGGCTCCCAGCTTACGATATCACGAGAACACAGACGGAGACTCGTTAAATCATGGCGTACAGCAAGTTTTGCATCTTCCCTTTGGAACAGGAGCAGGAGACTGTTGGCACGTTCAAAGCGATCTCTTCTTCAAGTCCTTAACCGGGATTCGGGGGACTCTTTTGATTTATATATTATCCAAGTGAATCTGGTGACCGTCGTTAGAGACAGTTTGCAAGCCAGACAGTTCTCTGACACGACCCCAAAAACGCTTCCTGAGAACACGTGGCCACAGGCGAGGACGCGGGGTCGGCAGCAGCCTGCAAGGTTTTCTGAGGGGACGTTGGCTGCCCGATGAATCCAACCTCCCGTGACGAGGCAATGGCGCTTGGAAGATGGGCCGGGATCTTAGAGATACTGATGGGCACAATATTTCTGGACGTGAGCGGAGCTGTGGATCCTTTATTGCACAAGACATCTGCTTTGTAGTAAAAAGACATTCTAAATGACAGCTGCCAGGTTCGTACCCAGTTATGTTTTCCTGGATAATATTTTGTGGATGGAAGTTGTGGATGGAAGTCTAAGCCACACACAGAGAAGGATTATCTTTAAAAATAGGCTGACGTGGTGGAATTCTAGGCATCAGAAGTCATCCTCGCCTCCGCTGTCACTTGGACCTGCCTCGGGCATTTGGCCCTTGTATCCTGTCGGTTCTGCCTCAGAGACTCTCTCGCTGACCCTGGTTTTCTGTAGAGAGTGTCCTCATGGCACCGAGTCAGAGAAATAGGCTCTGACCTGGACGCTCGATAAATATAGCTCTAACCGTGGTCCCAGGAGGATACGTTTATAAGACTTTGTAAAGATTATTATTCGCAGGGCAACGGAGAAGGCAGAATTCCTAGCTATTTTATCTAGCCACATCCCAGCGACCACTGTTTTCGTTTAGAATATTCCTAGGGATATCGTAATAGCTTCTCAGCCGCGGGTCAAGTCCAGGTGCCCCCTCTTCACCCTTCCGGGCAGCACCCCTCACCTGTACCGTGGTGGGCGTGGCCTCCCAAGCATCTCCGAGCTCCTCCACGTAACAATCTACTTCCACGTGTCCCCTTTTCATCGTTCTGATTCTGTCATTTCTGGGTGGAATGAGATTTCTGTGGTTCCCCATTGCCCATCAAACCTTGTCTAGAATATGTTGTATGCCCTCCTGTGACCTGGCTTAAGTCTTTCTGTTCCAATCTCCTGGCAAAGCATCCATCGGCCTACAGACACCTCCTTAAATGGATGCTTCCTCTCCCCGGGATGCTCTTATTTTCCAATATCTACCTCTCGCTCCAAATAGACCCCCGTAAAAGACAAGCCAGGTCCTCCCTTTTTATAGAAAGCCTTCCTTAACTTTCCTGGTTGGAAAAATTCTTCTCATCAGAACTTAAAAAAAAAAAAACTCACTTTTTCTTAGGACCATCTTAAACCATCGCAGGAGCAAGGGTTTTCACTCAGAACATGTCCCGTCCCGTGGGACGACTAACGGGAGCTCCGACCAGACGTGAGACTCGAGGTGACAATCTGCAAGAGAATGGGGGACAGGAGACGCGAAGAATGGAGGCAAGACAAAGTTCTGATCAAGCCTCAAAGTTTATTTTCACACAAGGGTATATATATTTTCAAAGATCAGAGGGAGGCAGGCGTGGGGTGATCTGTGGCACCGGCAGCCGTTAATGGTCTGCTGATAACAGGACAGCTGCAGGCATCTCCGGGCTTATCTTGTGTGTTTCTCCTTTGAACTTTCCTAGGAGCCTAGCAAGACTTATGTTCCAAGGTTAACTTCTCAGTTAAACTTTCCCGTGGGTTGGCTCCCGACAAGAACGTTTGCAGGTTTGAGCAGAGGCATCACGTGGCCATCTGTGATCTACCGGCATCGCTCCTGCTACTTCTCTGAGGCAAAGGGGAAAAAGAGTGGACGGGATGCTGTCGCCAAGATCCGGGGGAGCAGACGGCGCCGTGGGGACCAGGCAAGCGGCCGCAGAGGTGGCACTCGGGGCTCAGATTCCGGATGTATTCCGACGAGAGCGCCGACTGCAGGTGTTGATGTGTGAGACGTGCAGGAAAGAAAATACCTCAGAATGATTTTCAGATCATTGGTCCCAGCAGCTAGAGAAGCAGAGTCACGAGTCACTCGTCACCGAGGTGGCGAGTACTTGGAAAGCCGGTGTTTAGGGTGGAGACTGGGCGGTCGGATTCAGACGTTGATGTATGAGTAACCTGCAGAGCATGCGATTGGAAATTCTGAGTGGGTCCTTGTGCATTCGAGAGAGGGAGAGAGGTCGGGGCTGGGATCCTCGTCTCTGGGGAGGACCACGCGGGGGCCGGGGGTGGGGGAAGGAAGAGCCCAGAAGGCTGACCTTGTTGCACTCGGCGTTTATGAGTTGGGCATGGGGAGGACAGAGGAAAGGAGAGTGAGGAACAGAGGGGAGACCGTGGGGCTATTTCTGCCTGGAAGCTGCGTACGGAAGCCGGCTGAGGAGAAGGGGAGCTGGCCACATGCTTATATAAAGGATAAAATAAGGTGTAGACTGGGGCATGATGACTGTTATTGTGACCTTGGTGACTTTGATAGGAAGAGCTTGGTGGAGCGACGTTGGAAACCTCGCTGTCACCGTGTGGGGGACGAACGGGGCACGAAGGGAGAAGTGGGGTCAGGAGCGCCTGCTCCAGGGTGACAAAAATGAGCACCCCGCGGGGCGAGAACAAAGCCCGAGGGGAGAACGGGAGGAGGAAGCGTCAGAGGAACGTCCCCGGGTCGGAAGAACGGACACGATCGCGGTCACTGGGAGGGGGGACCGAGGCAGACGTGGGCACAGGAGACACAGCAGTGTGGGCGCCTGCAGATGCTGGTACTTTTTCTTGGGGACGGACGGGGGACGTGAGCATGAGCGTGGGAGAAGCGGGTGTCCACAGTGGGAGACAAGAGGCAGCGATGTCACATGATGTCCGTGCGGGTGACACAGCGACAGAAGGATGGCGTTGGCGTTCCGTGGCAGTCACCCGTGACAGGAAATGCGGGCCGCTGTTAGGGACCTCCGTGGGGTCCCCTCCCGGTCCCTGGGGCCTTCGTGAGCTCGCTTCCGGAAGCCACGGTAAATGCTCTCAGTGCCACCTCACCTAGAGCCAGCTAGCTTTTCCATGACGAGAAAGGAGGTAGAATAAATGGAAAGGGACCCTAGGGCGCTGAGACGCTGTTTTGTCGGCAGATGAATGAATAGGCAGATAGAGATTTAAACACAGCCGGATGCGAAGGGGTGTGTGTGCGTGCCCGTTCTCCTGAGAGGGGCTGGGGACAGTGACACTCCAGCAGCCGTGAGCACCGGCTGTATTTAGGTCTTTGTTTCTAAACACCGTGAAGAGGAAGTGCTCTCCCCAAGGAGCCCAGAGATTGTCCGGGACGAAGCATTTCGGGGCCCGGGCCACTCCCCGCCACTGTCTGAGGGCCACGTGCTGCAAAGACACCCACGTTTGCGGGTCTGAGAGAGGCTCTGCCCGTCACCCCTGTGTGCCCAGGGGAGCACAGTGCACCCGCCTGCCCTGCCCCCTGCTACAGACGCCGTCTGGAAGGGACTCAGTGATGACCAGAGACACGTCAGTTCCTCGACAAAGTGTAATTGCATTTCCAGGGGAATTAACCCGCTCGGCTTTTCCAGAAACCCAAGAAGCCGGAGGCTCCGTGACGTGGAGCAGGAAACCACGAGGTCGGCACGGTGTGAGGCACAGAGGCAGCGGGGTGATGGGAGAGGAAGCCAGGTGACACAGGGACGACAGCCACACCGCAGGCCAGAACGGCGGGGACGGGGAGCTGCGTGAGCGCGGCAGACACAGAACGCAGACGGTCGGCACGCGAAAACGCCTCCAGTTCCCGGAGGACAGTCACGAGACGAAGGCCACTAGGCCAGATCAGGAATTAAAAGGGAGGATGCAATAACGGATTCAGAAATTAAAACGTGTAAATTTTAAAACGATGGAGAAATGCATCTTCGAACTTCCGTAGAATTAAAAGTTGCTAAAAACAATGATTATATTTTATCCCGCACATAAAATGGCCAGAGAAAAACCCACAGTTACTGATCAGAACTACGTACCAGAAAAAGGGTAATTTGTGGACATCCCGGGGGGTGTAGCTCTGACCGGCCCCTAGTCCCCGGCCCCCAGAATGCCGTCGGTCAGCTGGGCGACAGACAGACTTGGACGAACACGAGCCTCACGGTGGGATTGGTACTCTGCCACATCCATGAAGCTTATACAAATCAGGGGGGCAGGTCAAATTGAAATAACCCCTCTAAATGTAGACAGAATTTGCTTCACCCTCCACCTCTCTGCAGAAGGGGCTACGATGCTTCGTGGACCTTTCTGGGTTTGGGGGGTAATAACTGTATTCCCCATCTGGGAATCCCACTCAAACCCGTTGACTGGGGTGACCCACGGGCTGCCAGTTCTCAGACGAACCCTGCGGGAAAGAAGGCTTCGCTGTAGGAACCTGAGACAGCCACGTGGGTCTTCGGAACCAGCCGAGGGCAAAAGAAGGGACTGTGTCTGGTCAGGAGGACGCCTCTGCCGAGCCCGAGGGGCGGGCGTCGGGGCCACTTCTGGGAGCGGACGTGACAGTGAGCTGCCTTCCTGTGACGTCTGCTGTCCGTCTGGGTTTTTTTTTTTTTTGTATACATGTGTTTCTTTGTTTTGTTTTGTTCAGACTGTTTAATACAGACATCAAGATGAGAAGATTATAAGAGCCTTTCGGTTAATTATCTTGCACATGACGGACGAGTACTGTAGAGTCAACACAAAATACACGACCGCTTATAATTTTATGCGCGCGTCCAGGTCTTCCACAGACATGGCACCACGTGTGCCCCGTCACAACCCCATTTCACGGATGGGCAAGCACGGTTCCCAGAAGGTGCCCCGGCCCAGGCACAGAGGCGGCAGGTGGCTGAGGCACTCAGGGTCACCGGGGCCACCAGCATGGCGCACGAGCCGGGTGTTTTCCTGGTGAGCCTTCCCCGGGTCACCCGGGTTCCCGCGACGCGCGCCTTGCCGGCACGTCCCATCTAGATGTGCTTCCACGCTGCACCTGGTCCAGTGATTCCGTGCAGGCCTTTAAAGGCAAGAGACCAACAGAATGCCAACGTATCTAAGTCTCCGCCTAAAACTTAAGGTGTCGGCGCCCCCAGTGCTTTTTATGTGGAGTAGTGGGGGAGGAGGGAGAAGGGTTAAATTAACTAACAAACGCATCCTGGTGGCTGCTTCTGCAGCAGACTCGTAAACCGCAGGCCGCTTCGGCCTCCCGCCATGTCCCCTGCCCCGTCCCCTCCGACGGCCTCTCGGCTCGCTGGGACTCTCTGCCCGATGGTGGAGCCGGCGGCGTTAGTCACCAGACTCACGCCCTTCGTGGGCCTCTTGGCCGGCTCACCACGGGGCCTGCGAGGCTGTCGCCACCGCAGGGCGTGAGAGCTGGGACGCGGTCACGCGTGCCTCGGGCCGCACGCACCGTCCCCCGGACAGCGTGTGTCCCTGACCGTGCTGCTTCCGGGACAGAGTCTCCCCTTTAGGGGCCAGGATCGGTCCCCCCGGCACACGGTGGGACCCCCTCCTCTGTGTGGCATCATAAGGGGCTGACACGCTTAGCTGGGCGCGTCAGGTTCCGAGTTCGTAACCGTCTCCCTGTGAATCCCGGCCCACGTCGCCCTCTGGGCACTGGCTGCCGGAGTCCACCGAGCGCGAGGCTGCGTGAGCGGGAAGCAGGGGGACACACGAGGTCTGGGGCGCGCCCTGGCCAGGGTGGGGTCCTTCCAGGGTCCCGACCCTTGGGTGGTCTGCCTCAGCCTTGGGGGCAATGTCCACGCTACGGATCCATCTGTCATTATGTTCTTTAGATTTCCTTCATCCCTTGATGGGTGATCCATTGTCGTTAATAATGCCTTAATTGAACTCCTCATTTTCAGAAGGCTGCCACCGGGGTTCTATCCCCCATTTGGAGCCTGTCGGTTTAAGGGGCGTAGCTGCTCCAGGGGTACAGCGCCCCAGCCTCACAGGCTGCTGCCTCATCTCCGGGCCCGTGTCTCAAAGCCCACTGCGTCTGCTGATCGAGCTGGCGATTGTATTTTATAAGGCGCACGGTGAGAAACATCGGCGTGTGGGTGTTAGCTCCTCACGTGTTCTCATTGACAGGAGGATGACGTCCGTGCTTGGTGTGGGGGCAGAGTGGCGTACCCTGGTGGCGAATCCCCCCAGCCGCCCAAGGGGGCTCTGTTAGAAATGTCCCCGCTGCCCGGAACGTGTGTGTGGCATGCTCGGCCACTGCGGAAAGGCAAAGGGACCGTGCCTCCCCCAGCAGCAAGGTGCCAGCGTCTGTGCGCGGGTGGCATCAGCTGGGCGACCGTACGATGTACTTTCTGAAACGGGCCACCTTTCACAGTGCAGAGAGGAGCTCACGGGACACCGGGGTATATACCTCGTAAACAGAGATAGAGATTCTATCCCAGGAATTTTTATACCGACGCCATGATTGAAATAGATCTGATTTGTCCAGTAAAGATACAGAGGAGACATAGAGACCTACCTTAGAGAAAAAAAAATAATAATTAACAAAAATGCATATAACAGGTGGAGTTATTGATGGATGAATCCTTTGAAAAGCACTAAGAGTCTGGTGACGGGGTCATTGGCATGCAGAGCTAGCCCTCGCCGCCCGTGGCAAAAGTCAAGGGCAAGTTCCCAGGTCTCCTCGGTGGGACCTCGGCCAATGGCAGCCCTCTCGTGCATCTGCGGTTGGCTAATTCGCTGCATAAATCCTGCCCCGAAAGTCAGAAACCCCTCCTCAGAACGCACTAGAAGAAGTCTCCCGCGTTTCGCAGGACGGAGCAGATGGCGGAGTGTTTCAGGTGTCCATTTGTCCATCCATTTGCCTTCCAGGGAGGGTCGGGCTTATTTTAAAAAAACATGCCAGCTCCGTGACGGTCGCCTTATCCCCCCCGTCACACGCCGTTCGGTGATCGGCTTTTCACCTCGTGGATCAGCACAGGATACGTCAGCGCTCGAGCATCTGGGAAGAGGCCAGGATTTCGAGAAGTTTTTGACACAAACAACGTCCTGGATGATTGTCAGGAAATGAAATTCAGTAAATGGCATAAGCCGTGGGAGTGCTTCCAAGAGCTGGAAGGACAAGACGCCTCTCTTTTGCTAGCCTTTGCATGTCCAGACCCCAGAGAGAACCTTATTCCATCCTTATTTACAAACCCCAAGGGCAGGACCAGTCTGGAGATATCAGTCCTACTTTCAAATGCCAGAGGAAGAGAGCTGGGGGCAGGCCATCGATCACTCCACGTCCGGTGCTACAGGTTTTGTTGTCCACCGAGGGGGCGGCCTGGGCGACGTGCTCTCGTCCGCTGCTCCTTGGATGCCGTCTGGGGTTGCAGCGTGGCCCCCCCCCCAAAAAAAAAAAGGTACGAGGAAGTCCTGAGCCCTGGCAACCGTGTTTGGGAACGAGGCCTCTGCAGGCGTGATCACATTGAGAGGAGATCGTGCAGAGTCAGGGCGAGCGGGGACATGCACGGATGGGTTTTCCCCCGGGAAGAGGAGAAGGGACGCGGGCACGAGGGGGAGGACCACACGGGACGTCAGAGGCACATGAGGTGGTGCGCGCACAAGCCCAGGAGGCCAGGGATGGCTGGTGACAAGCGGGCGGCAGGAGGAGAGCAGGGTAGGCCCTGCCCGGGGCCTGCGGAGCGGGCAGGGCCCCGCCGATGTCCCGACATTGGACGGCCAGCCTCCCAAGCCGAGGGGATAGCCTTCTGGGGCTTTAAGGCGCCCGCGCTCTCTTACGAGCACCGGATACGGGTGTCCGAGCGTTGTGACCCCGCGCAGGATGGAACTGAGATGCTTTGTTTCGTTTTTCCTTTATAGCGAAGATAAGGCCGCCCTCGGCAGCGTTACACGGGCCACGTCCTTGCGCCCTTGAGCCGTTGAGCTGGTTAGTTGATACTCAACATGCTTAACCGCCCCCTGTCCCCCTCAAAAAAAAAAACCCTTCCAGGGCCGGACGCCGGGAGCTGGGTTCCCGTGAGGCAAGGATGGAGAAGGGGGTCTCCTCCCGTGAGGTGGGGAGCCCGGTACGTGCTGGGGTCAGAGCGGTGCCTGTGCATCTCAGTATCGGCCTGGTCCGCAGCCCTGAGCTCAGGGGTGTGCAGTCCCCAGGGGGTGCTGGGTGAGCTTCTCCGCCCCAGGCCTGGCCCCCGGCCCCCGGGTCCAGCCTCCCGGAACCGCTGAGCCCTGCCCCTCGGGCGGCTCACGCAGGTGGCCCAGGGGACGCGCTCGGAGCAACGATCCTCTCGGCGGGTCGGCCTGGTTGGCTCACTCAGACTTCCTCTCCCCGCCCACTCGTCCTGGGCCGGCCAGCGACTGCCGGGCGCCTGCCCACGACCGTCCGTGAGCAGGACGCTCGCCGTAGTCGTCCCCGGGGGCTGAGGGCAGCGCACGGCAGCCCCTGCACAGGTCATCGCCAGCCGTCTCCAGGGAGGGGACACACTTCTCCAAGCCAGGGGCACGGAGGGCGTAGAGAAGCAAAGGTGCCGTGCCCTCCGTTTTAACGGCTGGGCGACCTGCGCCTACAGTGCAGTGTGTGTGATCCGTGTTGTTAGGAGCTGGCCTGAGCTTTTTGCCACCGAAAGCTGAGAGTCTTGGCTTCTGGCCAGAGCCACGTGCCTGCCGTGCAGCGAGAGGCGTCACCCTACGACGGGGCAGAGACCCCGGTCCCGGGAACCCGCAGCGTGCGTGGGAACGTCCACGCAAGCCTCCATCTCCATCGCGTCTCCTCGTAAACGAGTTCGGACCAGTCGTTCTAACTGGCTGGTTCTCTCCATGGCCGGACGGGGCATCTAAACTGCTCTGTGCTCACTGTCGAGTCTGTGGCTGGCCCTGATGATGGACAGTTCTGGACGTCAGCTCTTGGCAGAGAAAGCCGAAAATGACAGTGCCTTGCCTGCAGCAGGCTGCGCCCTCCACACTGTTACAGAAAGCGGGGCTGGGACACCCGTGAGCATAAATACCTTTGCTGGTGCACCAGCAAAACACACCGTTAAAAGGTACAAGAACGTAAGGGAATGGGGTCCATGTCAGCAACCAAGCGGAGAAGGCATGGTCACACTTGAACTTCGTCCTGAAGGATGACTGTGCTCAGGACGCGGTGTCTGATATTCCAGCAGAGGCAAGAAGGCGGAGAGGAGCACGTGGGCGTGCAGGGGACGGTGACTCATGGGCTGTGGTGCCGCCGTAGCCTGGAAGGGGAGGAGGGTGGTGGGCGGGAGGAAAGGGAATGATGAAGCACCTTCAGAGCCCACAGGGCGTCCAGTTTGTCCTCAGCAGCTGGTGCTGAGCCGGGGGGAGAGACATAGTGCAGTCAGCACGGCATTGAGAAGGCAACCAGAACGTCCCACTTCACGGGAGGACGAGGACGCAGAAACAGCGCAGGCGACGAGGACGCTTTGGGACCGGTCCTCGTGCGTGAGGAAGAGGTGCTGAGCCTGCACCGCGGTGGAGGGGGGAAGAGAAGGGGAGATGGGTGCGTGAGGAAAGATCTAGAAAAATCCGTTTCCAACACTGAGGTGACGTCGACCCCTTGGAGATCGGCTCTTCCAGACCAGGCAGCGGAACGGGGGAGTATAAACAGTAGATGAGGGTACGATGCTGATGCGAGTTCATGAGAATATTTTAACGACGGGATGAAATGAACGTCCTAGGGTTGGGGAACCGATTCGGGGTGCGATTAGAGGTTCTGCACGAAGCATCGTGTGCCCCGGCCGGGAGTTAGAGGTGGTGCCTGTGACGGTGAGGGCGGTGGGCCAGGGGTGCGTGCGTGTCCGTGGCACAGCAGGCATTTGGAATGTATCCTCTGTAGGGCAGGGCCCCGATCCTGCCGAGCACCGCGCTAGGAAGTAAAGAGAAAACCCTGCCGTCCTCACGTAGCTATCTGTCAGTGCCTGTCATCGTCCCTCCTGAGAACTTGTCCCCAGTGTCCTAGTGCTGTGACACAGAGATGCATGTCTCACCCTTACTACCAAGAAGAGGGACTCGGACACCGCCCTGTGAAAACAGGACCCTTGCTTCTTGTAACTCAGCGTCTGACCCTAACCCACGCGTGGAGGCGCAGCTCTCCCATCAGGTGGAGCCAGCTCCGCCCCTAACGGGGGGGGAGGGTGGCTGGTAAGAGGCGCTGAGGCCGAGCTGGCATCAGCTGGCCCTGCACAGATGCTGGAGGACATGCTCCTGCGGGCTCACCAGCCGAGACATCCTGCTTCTCCTCTCCCCGTAGACGAAGATGGAGTTGCCATCCAGGTCAGCGAGTTAGAATATTAATAACCGTAAGATTATCCTGTCATCAGTAGACACCATGAAAGCAAAGTCATCACAGAGGAATTTCCCACGTACCGGTAGCAGGGAGGGGAGGCTGGCCGCCAGCTCAGCCTCCGGGCCCCGGCCGAGACTAATGAACTCAGCTCCGGTCCACGGCTGGACGGTTCTAAAGATCAGAGCTCACGGGTCCTCTGAGAGTTTATCTTCCTCTGCAGAATGACGCATATTTACCAAGCTGATGACACACCGTTGGAACCAACTCGTTCGTCTTCATGCGGAGATCTAGCCGGTGACATGATCAGTTCATTCTCTCACGCTGGGAAAAGCCGTTCAGGAGACCACATCGGGAAAAATTAAGTGACGAGGGCGGGTTTAGCGTGAGGGGGCCAGACGTTTTCTTCACGTGGCCGCGTTTCATTTGAACGAAGACTCTGAGCACAAGGACCTGACTGATGCTCTCTGAGTCTCTGTGCCCTTCCAGGACCTGGCGGAAGCAGCGGAAGCAGCATCTGTACCCACCTCTGTCTGTCCCCAGATGTCATCTCCTCATAGTCCGCGTCGGAAAATTTTAAGTCTTCCTGGAATTAAGTAAGATGCTGCGTTTTGCTAAAAGATGCTTTCTCTTCTGCTGGAGTCCGTCCCAGCTTCTGCTGGGAGCTTCGCTCTTAGCACAGAATGGGCAGTCGCTGGGCAGGTCACCCACAAACCAAGTGCATCAGGGAGGTCGTGTGGGAACGGTGGGAGGGGGTGGTATCCACATAAGGTTTCACTTGAAAAAAATGTTCTATTTAAAAATAATAATAATAAGTTGAGAAATTCTTGGCTCCGTGGCCGGCCTGCAGAGCCGACCGCACGGGCCCCCGGCTGTGTGAGACGCTATATTTAAAGCTGCATCCCCAACCCTCAGTCTGGCACTCGGTGCCGGGTGGTGATTCTCACTTCGTTTCCGGTCCCCACTGGTTCTGCTGGCACCGTAGCTGTGCCCCGTGCCTTTGCCTCCGGGGTTCTTGGCAAAGGAGAGCCTTTCCGTCTCCACGTGGGGGTGAGTCCAGGAGGACGGCGAGCAGGTGGGCCCAGATGGCCAGGAGAAAGGCAAGGTGGCCGTCCCAGCAGGAGCTGGGGCACGGCTGGGTGTAGTGGGCCACGTCCAAGACCCTGTGGCACTCAGCCACGTTGGGGACACGTGCATTGGAACGGCTATAAATAATGCCCATGCCTCGAGCCAGCCGCCCGCCCACGAGGGCATCTGATCTGCACCTCCGAAAAATAAATGCCTCGTTTGCCACAGCGTATGGTCTGCGACCCCGGCACCCAAGGTCACCGTTCCCCGCTCCGCCCCTAGATTAACCTCAGCTCCCCAGTGAAAGCGAACCAAGACAAAATAGTACGTTAAATAACTATTTGATACAAAGTAGCACAGACACATCAAACTGAGCTCTCAAAGGACACAGTAACAATTCAGTTTCCTGGTCTATTTCTTTTGCTTACAAGGTAAATAAACATGAGTGAATTGAAACGGGTTGGACTCTGCTCGTATTTTTGAAGGATTACAGCATATTTTAGAGGCGATTCTCCGATGGCAATCGACATTTTAGGAAAGCTCGTGAGGATGTAATCACCGTCGGGTGTGATCAGATAACACCATCAAATCCTCCCCATCAGCTCAGGGAGGTCAAGCTCACGCACAACTCCACGATTCAGGGTTTTTCTGGTGAAGACGAGGCGCCATTCCGTGTCCCTTTAACCCCGACCCACACGCTGAACGTGAACCTCATGTCACTGTGTCACTGACTGTCACTGAGCCGCGGGTTCCCCTGATGACGGATGGCGTTACCGAGACGAGCCGCGTGCCAGCTGAGCCCCCAGCTGGGCCGGCTGCTCAGAGCAGGGTCCGCGGAGCACCTGGAGGCCCCAGGGCCCCAGCACGGGAGGGGGGGGGCGGGAGAGCGCCAGGCCCCGGCAGTCACCGCTGATTGCGGGGCAGGCGTGAGGGCATAAAGGAGAGGATGGGCTGCCCCCTCGCCCCGGTGGGGCACGCTGGGCGGGCGGGGCAGCGGGCTCTCTGCTGCGGGAACTGTGGGGTGGGCTTCTGGGGAGGCCTGTGAGGGGTTGTTTTAAGTTAGGGCGGAATTGCTGCTTTCTCTTCCTAAACTCTCTGTCTGGCTGTCCCTTCCCGAGCTGGCCCTGACCGGGGCCCTCTCCTGTGCCTCTGAGCCGCGGAGGGGAGGCGCGGAGCCCCTCCTGGCCCCTCGGGTCCGGTTCTCTGTGGGGCCTGCGCTGCCTCCTCTTCCTGATGCCTTCCTCCTCCTTCCTCCTCTTCCTCCTCCTTCCGAGGCCCCTCTCCTCAGCAAAAGGGCCCAAGAATGGCCGTTCTTCAGCCCAGTGGGTTGGGCAGCTTTCGGGGAACCTCGTTTCTAACCCCTGATGGGTAAGGGCCACAGGGGCCTCAACTCCCTGGGGGCGGGAGTGAGGGTGGGGGGCGGCGAGGCCACCCCTGAGCAGGGGAACCAGGACATAGGCGCTCCTGGGAGGGAGGCCTGGGCAGAGGCAGCAGTCTCGGCAGCCGAGGGTCCCCTCACATTCTTGCCCTGCGTTCAGGGGGAAGCAGGCAGGGCTGGCTGTCTCCGAAGGAGCCAGGAGCCGTGGAAGGACACTGCTGCCTTGGAAGGGCACGGCAGCCCCTTTCGCGGGGACCCTGCCCTGCTCTGGCGCCCAGAAGCACCTGGCGTCACGCCTTGTCCCTTTAAGTGACGCCCACTGTGGCTGAGGACAGAACGGCTGAGTGCGAAGCCTCAGGTCCGAGAGTCCAGATGCCACCATCATAGGGTCGGCCGGGCCATGTGACGACCAGGTGGTGGCCGCAGGCCCCTTAGAGAGCTTCAGTCCTAACTTAGGGGCCACAGACTTGACTTGGCCCCTTGCGAGTGAGAGCATGCCAGCCATGGGGCAGAGCGAGGCGGGACACCTGTGGGCGCACAGGACTGGCTCTGCCACCACCCAAACCCGCCACAGCTACACACGATGGCGAGCGCTCGGCCACATGAGGTCACCCTGGACCCGCAGTGCCCAGTCCAGGCTCTGCCTCGGCAGCCATCATGATGCCCGCCAGCGCCCTCAGGCTGCGGGGAAGGCACAGAGGGGACCCGGCCGTGCCTCGGGAGGCCTATCTGGGGGCAGCCGTGGCTTCTGGGTGTGCGGGGAGCTGCCCGAGGGGAGGTCTAGCACCATTCAGAACTGGGTACACGCTGAGAACTCTGACAATGACCTAATGGGTTTTCTGACCTATGTTACCATCTTCTCCCTGGCTGCCCTGAGATTTCTGTCTTTCTCGTTGATCTCTGATCATTTTAATACGATGCATCTTGGCGAAGGCCTTCTTGGGCTGAGATAATGGGGCGACGTCTTGAATTCCAAGCTCCAGCTCATTCCTCCAATTTGGGAAATTCTCGTCAGGTGTTTGTGTGAAAATGCTTTCTAATCTCTGCCCCTTTTCCTCGCCTTCAATAAGGCCCATTATTCTTATGTTTCCTCTCCTGCCGGTATCAGCTCGTTCTTGTGTTTCTTTCATGATTTTTCATTGTTCGGTTTCTTTTCTTCCTTCTGATTCATTTCTAGATTTCTGTCTTCACTATCACTGACCCTTTCCTCCATTCGGTCGACTCTGTTTCCCAAGCTTGCTAGGTCACTTTTCAACTCCCGCAGTGGGTCCTTTATCTCCAGAAGGTCTATTCTGTTCTTCTTGAGGGTTTCAATCTCCTTGAATCTCATCTCGTTGTTTTTTTTTTTCAATTCCTGAAATCGTTGATATGACTCATCTGGGAACTGACTGAGTTTTATCAGAAGTACCACCCTGAATTCTGTTGTTTAAGTTTCATATTTCTATGTCTGTAAGCTTATTTTCTGGAGCTCTTTATTTCTGAGAGGCCTTATCACCTTGGTTGTTCATGGTGTTTAATGCCAATTAATGGAATTGTGTTCTGCTCCTTTTCCATAAAGATATTATATAAAGGTCTCTCTTTAACCTGTTGCAAAGAAGGTGCTTTTCTTCTGGTTTCCAGTAGGTGGCGTCTAAGCCTCTTGGATCCCTGCTTTATATAAAGCCTTAATAATGCCTTTTTATTGTCTTATAGATATTTAATCATGCTCACTACTCTGCCTCAGTCCCTGTCAGTGTTGGTGACAGTTTCAGAAGCTTTTGCTCAGATTCCCCTGGGGCTCTGCAGTGTTTGGTCTCAGAGGGCATGGGGGGAGGGGTCTCTAGGGTGGGGGTCTGTGGCTCAGCCTTGGTTTTGCAACCGCAGCTGGTAAAAATCAACTGTTGTTTCTCTGCCCTCTACATCTCTGCTTTCTGTCATGATGATGAGGCCCTGCCACTGGCCGCGGGGAACTCATAGCACCCCCAGGCAGAGCTATCCAGGGAACTCGCCTCTCCTTCTCTCCTCCCCCTCCTCTTACAAGGAGTTCCAGCTGCGAGAGGTGGCTTGTTTCCCCCAGTTTACTGCAGACACCTGAGGTTTTGACCTGTGGGCACTCTCATGCGCAGACCCAATACTCAGACGTGCTGGTGTGCAGTGCAGGTGTTTTACTAAGTCATAGATGTTCGGCTTAATGTTATTTCAAGGGGAGAGATCCGGGGACGTCTCTCACTCCGCCATGCTCCCCCAAACTCCAGAACTGGGCAAATGCTGACCTAGGGGATTGGAAGCCTCACCTCTGCAGGTGGCCTGTTCCAGCCCAATGGCTGGCGCTGATTGTGATCACCTATAAAACTGAGCTTTGAGGGGAGCCCAGTATCAACTAGATCATGGAGATGAGAGCAAGGTGGTCCTACTCGAGACCGCTCACTGTGCACCTGCTGATCCTGTCATAGCCCCCCCTTCTGGCCAGCTGAGCTCTGCAAGCAGGTATGCTGCAGAGGGGCACTGCTGGCTGTACTCAGAAGCCAGGGGTCACTTCCTGAACCCAGTCACCCCCCCCCCGAGTGGTGACTGGGTTCAGGAGGCGCTGCCTCCTCTGGCCCGTCCACGCTCACACCCACTCCCTAAATATCACCCCGAAGCCCTTCCCCCCACCTGCTGAGTCTGGGGGCCCCGGGCGTGGAGCATGAACAAGTGGAGGGTCCCTCTGCCCTCAGCCCTCCAGGGAGGAGTGTTTTCTAGTGACAAGCCGAGGCAGGGTGTGTATGGTAGGTGAGGGGAGACGCAGGAGGGCTTTACTCATTTATTTTTCTTAACACTCCGTCCTCTCCCTGGATGCTTCTCTCAGTCCAGGTCCTCTTTGTCCCTGTCGTCTGAAATCCACAGCCTTGTTTCAGGTTTTCCTCACCTTCTTCCCAAATCCACCCACCGCCCCCACCCCCGCAAGCGGGCGGCGGAGGTGCCTCTCCAGCCCGGGGTGGTCGAGCCCCCCACAGCACTGCTCCTGAGGAGGGCTCTCTCTTCCCACAGCGTGTCTGCAGAAAAACGAGCCACGCCAGGAAAACAGAGCAGGAAGCAGCCGCAGCCGCTAGTCAGTTTCACTGCCCAGAAGCTGTCGTTAATCTTGGTGGGACAGGAACTCCCACGGCTGACAGAATGTGTGACCATCCTTTTATTTCTTTCCTGCATCGTCCCTGATGCAGAGGAGGAGATAGATGATGAGGAGGAGGAGTGGGGGAGAGGTGGACGCTTCATCTTCACGGCACCACCCCATGAGAGTCCTGCTCCACGGGCTCCTGGAACTCCCCGTGTCACGCCCCAGCCCCCAGAGCCACCTCCACCGCCGGGTCCCGCTCCCTGCAGACGAGACCAGGCCAGCAGGTGCTTTCAGGACACCCTGGCTCGAGCTCTGCCACAGGGCTGATTCAGCCTCTCTCCAATTCTGTCTGCTCATCTCTGCACAGCGGCCCCCTGCGGTGGGCAGGGCCTGCAGTGGGCGGGGCCCTTCATGGTGGGGCGGGGCCCGGCCCTCGGCTCCGCCTTCCACAGGGGCTGGTCCACCCACCAGGTCACTGTGCCTCAAAGTTCTCTTCTCGGTCTGGGCTGAACAGGTCTGCCAGGATGGGGCTCGCCTTTGACCAAGACCTGTGGTGGCGGCAGGGCTGGGGTTAGCGGGGAGTGGCTCAGAGCACCCCACGCTCCTGCCCGCAGGGTGGCTGGTCGTGCCAGCGTGGTGATGGGTGGAGGGCATCAACCAGGACAGCGGCTCCCTGACTGGGCGAGCAGTGGGGCGGGCATGGTGCCCACAGCAGGGGTTCTTGGGGTGAGCAGTGAGGGGGGGTTGGTGCCCACAGTGGGGGCTTCTCACGGGCACCCTCCTGAGTGTACCCTCTCCGTGTAGAGCTATCCCAAAGTGCAGAGGCACGAGAGCTGGAGCCACCCAGATAGATGTTGTTCCAGAGACCTAATAGTCTTCAAGGCCTTCCACAGTCCTCCATCTGGGGGAGTCCCCATCTCTGAGGCAGCTGGTGGCTGGGCAGTTGCATAGCTCCCGGAAGTCACGGTTCAGCTCTCGGGGACCCCAGGCTTTAAGAGGCGACGACGCCCGACCCTCACGAACAGCGGCCCGGTGCTCCCCTTTCCTGTTTCCTGCCTCGCCCCCTTCCGGGGGTCCCAGACCCGAGGCACCCCCTCTGTTCCCTGTGCCGCCGTCACACGGGGTCTCCTCCCTTCTCCAGCCCCCATCGGACCTCTCCCTGCATTTTCTGTAAGAACTTACGATCGCACAGGCCACAGAGTGGCCGGAAAACCTTAATGCTCCCCCGAAGGGTGGAGCTTCCGGGCGCGTCACACCGAGGTCCCCGGCGTCCACGCCGAAGCACCAAAAGCCTCCCGGCTCGCCTCGCTCGTGCCCGCAAGGGCGCGCCGTAAAAACACCTGGGGGACGCGAGGAGTCCGTGTGGGATGCGTGAGGAGGAAGCCAACGCCCAAGGTGCAGGTGAAGACACACAAGCAGGCCGATGTCTAGATGGGACCTGGGCACAGACACTGGAGACGGAGGGGGAGGCAGCGGGTCGAGGGGTGCGCACGAGGACTGGGGTCCCTCGCCCCGGGCTCTGAGACATCGACGCCAGCAGGTGTGGGTCTGCCCCAGCCCGCCCCGAGCAGCCGTGGCCCCGCTGGGTCTCACGGCCCGAGCAAGACCGGAAGTGGACATGACGCCAAGAGGGCCGGGGTTTCACGACTCGGCTGGAATCCCCTCTCCTGCTCACCCTCAGGATTGGAGGCTGCTTGCTTTTAGAATCGGGAAGAGCTGGGGGCTGTCCGTGGACCGGGAGCAGAGGGAGGGGTGCTGGGCCTGTCCTCTGGCGGCTGTGCCTCCGGGTTCTGGGTGAGGCTTTGGAAGGGCCCGGTTCTGGCTCTGGCGGGGTGGGGGCGGGGACGGGGGCGGGGACAGCCTCGCCAGCATGCACCAAGCCCCCGGGACTCTCCCAGGAACAGCCTCTGCCCAGGGGGGCAGGTGCCACGCGAGCCTCGTCCCAGAGTCGTGCCTGCCGGCCGTCCCCTCCTACTCCTGTCCCCTCCAGCTGTCCCGTCCGCTGCCCCTCAGGACCAGCGGAAACGCTCGAGGTCCCAGGAGTGACCAATGACGCTCCAATGACTGAAATTAATTGGGGGGACGGTAGAACACCCCTCCCCACCACCATAAGAGTGAGGATTAGAGCCGAAAGAACTAGTAGGCAGAGGAGACAAGACAAAAACGAGGTCATAGGCCGCTGGCTCCTGCGGTGACACCGAACAGGAAACGCGGCCCGGAGTCTCCACACTTGAGGATGTCACTTTACCTCAGGTCGCGTTGCCCTCTGTTGCCCGATGCACCCTACCCAGCTTTCGACAACAAAGCATAGTGTATGTCGTAACCCAGTTCAGCGGCCGCCGTGAAGCTGGTCCCGATCTCTCCCACCTCGTACCTCACCCAGAAGTGATCTCTCGAAACCTAACCTTACCAGTTCTTCCCCAAACTTCTCGATTTTCTCCACCCCGCACTTGGCACGCCTTGCCCTCTTACTAGACCGTGAGCATAATCTTCCTCTGATCCAAGTTTGCGTCTGCCAGAGGGCTTGGCAGACAGCAAAGTTTCAATAAACACTTAAGAAATGAACAAATAAGTGATTGCTCAGGCCAGTTCCAGCACGACGGTGGGGCCAGCATGCCACCAGCGTCCCAAGAAAGGGCTCTGCTCCAAGCTCCAGGAAATTTGCTGCATTTGCAGTGATGACTGAGAGGCAGCTGTCTCCGTGGGGTCCACACGGGCCTGATGAAACCCCACGCACGCGACACAAACCTATACTCTCACCAGGCGGCCTGAGGATTCATCCAAATTACCCACGGTTACTTGGGTGGGCTCTCCAGATGTCACCACGCCAACCGTGTCCGTGACCGGCAAGCTCCACACGACGCTGCGGTGTCGGGAGGAGAGCTTTGTCGTCCTCCGCTGAAATCGTACGGGCCGCACGTAAGAGCGGTCTTTCCTATAAACACAGCCAGAATCCCACAACCCCACATTCAAATGTCTGGGCTCGCAAGATGAGCGTCCCCGGCCCAGGAGACGGGAGCCCGTCAGACTCGGTCCTCAGGGCTTGGGACAGTAAGTTCTTGGCTTAAAGGTATTTCCGGGACCCAGCCGCTCGCTGTCTGCTGGGGTGTCCAGTGCAGCCGCAGCATTTGACAGGTGGAGACGCTGAGTCCCGAGGGGGCGGGGCGGGTGGGGGTGGGTCTCCAGCACAGGCACCAACGGGCCAGGGCTCCTGCTCTGAGCTGCTCCAGCATGTCCCTGCCTCCAGCGTGCAGGCGGGGCCCCTGAGCCAGACCCGCTTCCATGGGCCGTGAATAAACGTGGCTTCTCCGCTCCAGGAGGTGGGTGTGGTTCCTGGGGCCGCTGAATTCTGAGTCTGACTGTAGACAGCAAGTGTCCTGCACCACCCAAGCACACTCGGGGTCAGAGGTGGCGGGGGCGTGCAGGCACACGGGTCTGGTGAGGACAGAGGTGGCCACGATGGGCCACAGAAGGACACGTCCAGGGCTGGAGATGGGAGGCGTGGTGTGCTCAAGGCCGGTTCTCACTGGAACTCGCGACACGGGCCTGAGCTGCAGGACACCTGGGCCTCAGCTCCTGTATCCCTACAATCTGGGGGTTTAACGGAGCTGTCTTCTGCGTCTCTGCCAGCTCTGTCATGCCCAGAGCTATGACTTCCCAGACAATTTTTGGCTTTGCCAATTACATAGATGTGCGTGGAACTGGTCCCCGCTGAAAGACAGCAGGAAGTAGAAGGAACGTTTATCGAACTGTTGCTATGCTCTAGACGCTGGGAGGTGCCACCAGCTCTTCCTTCTGTGACAGACTCGTGGCTTCAGCTCCTGGAAATCCTGCCAGCGGCAGCCTTCGTCTGTCTTCTCCTTTGGGGCTCCCCGAGCTACCGACATCTGCCTTGCCTGTCATGTTACGGGCCCTCGGAGCCAGTCCCAGCACTTTTGGGTCCCTCTCACCCCCGACATGTGGGTCTGATTTCGGGATACCTAAACCTCACCTGTGTTAGCCGTCCTCCTACCTGTCACCTGCTACTTAACCCGACAGATGCTCGGGGTATGCCGTGTGACAAGACTCCAGACATGGCCCCCACAACAATCTGTGGCATTTCTTTAGTGGACGTCATCGTCCCCGCTGAGCCGTTGGGCCCTGATGGCCAGGCCCGCGTCTCAAGGCCACTGACAGCCTCCGTGGCCCAGTATCGAGATGGGGCCAGATGCTCGGCAGACACACCCTGGACCGAGTGCCCCCCGTGCCACATTCCAGGTGAGGGGCTGGGCCTGCACCTCGCACGGTGTCCGCCAGCCAGCAACCCCTTCCCAGGCTCGCTTCCCCACTCGGGACGTGAATGCATCACAAAGGAGCACTCCGTACCCCTAACTCTCCACCTGTCCCTCTGTGGCTGGTCAGTCCCCCAACCCTGCTCACCACAGAGCACGAGGCTCAACTCCCCGCCACCCCATCACCCCACCACCCAGACCCCCATCTGTGCCGTTGACCCAAACTGCCTTGTGCGGGAATCTGCAGGGAAACCAAATACCCCACTTGCAAAGAAGAACTGAGGATGTATGGAAATGACGGCCAGGAAGTGTTTGTTACCTGTGTGAGGACGGCAGACCTTGCCCACGAATGAAGAAGCCCAAATTCGAAGAATGAGTGTTTGCTCGCTGAAATACCCACAGCTATAAAAAAAAAAAAAAAATTCCATGGCTCAAGGCGCAAACACCCACACACGGTCGCGGGTGGGGTGGGGTGACACACTCCCCGCCCCCCTGTCCTAATGACCGCTTTGGAAGGCGATGTGGCAACACAACCTCCAGAGCCATGGAAATAGTTACATTCTTTGACCCAATCATTCACGTCTGGTAACCGAGCGAAGGGTATAATTCCACGTCTGAGAAAGAAAAGCAGCATCTATGTATAAAAACACCCCCGAAGCACGACTTTTAATGGAGGAAAACTAGAAAGAGCCTTAAGTGACCAGTGACAGGGAAACGGGTTGATATGTCATAGCAGGAGCACTCCCGGGGCTGGCAGCGCTTTGGGACACGTGAAGGAGACTCACTCCTCGGTCGTGAGCGGGGGCGGGGGGCGGGGAGAAGGCAGGACGTGGTGACGTCACACGCTGGCCGGGTCCAGTGGGGGATCCGTGGTGGACACTGCCCTTTGCTGCCATCTGCAAACCCTCCAGGCCCTCAGGTCTGGCATCCGTGTCCCCCACGTTCCTGGGCGTCTCCAGAAACCGCTGCGGCCCTGCCATGCTCCTTCACTCCTCCGTGCTGGTCTGTGCCCAGGTGGGCCCCGACTCTCCTCTCTGCTCCAGCTCCGCCTGGAGCGGCCGCCGCACGCCCGGGTACCGGAGACGGCGTCTTCATCCCTCCTTGCCCGTGAGGCAGAGGGCACACGGAGGGGCTCTGGTGAGCTGTGCCCCTGGCCGGGCGCTCGAGGAGGTATGTGTGTCCCGGGCAGGTGCCCCCAGGCCAGGCCGCCAGTGGGTGCTGGTCCCGCAGCTGGGCTGAGCTCTCTGTGGCCTTGGGCTCCTGCTCCCCGTGTTTTAAAGAAGGAGGGGCCTGTACAGGCCTGCTCGTTGGTTCCAGGAGACGATGCCTGTGTTTCCCAAGGTTTCCAGTCCTCCCATCACTCCCCAGTGCCGCTCTGCTCAGCTGATAGCCTTTTCAAACAGCCAGAGGCAGCACGAGGGCCAGGATACCCAGGGGCATTGGCACCGGGTGGGCAGCTACCGGGCACTAGACACGCTCCACAGCAAACAGCATCATCTGCTCACAGCCCCACTGTGGTATTACCCCATACCCCATGGCCTGATGTGGGACAAAGGGACCTGGAATGAATGGGTTGCCCAAGTACAAAGTTCACTCAGTCATGCAACAAACACTTAAGCACATGCTGTGTGCTAAGCACTGTCACGTATTGTCATCTGGGGCAGTTTAGCTCAAAAACATCAGACTTTGGAATCGGATCCTCCTGCATTCAAGTCCAGACTTAGCCCATCTCTGACTAGCTGGGATCTGGGATGCCTCGCTCTTCCCAAGCCTCCGCACCCCATCTGCTGACTGAGGACTCTGAAGCCTGTCTTCCTGGGCAGTCATCGTGGTACCCGGATGAGGTGAAGGGGACAGACCATCTCCTGACGGGCCCATGTTAATGGCACCGTAAATACTAGGAAGTTATCAAGTAGCACGAAGGCCAGAGGTTCTCCTGAAAGTCGTCGCTTGGAGGGGGAGTTGAAAGAGCTGGGAAAACACGCAAGAGAAAAGCACCAACCCAGCATCGTGTATTTACATGGGAGGGTGAAACGGCGCCGATGGTCTCTCAAGAATGAAGTGTGCACAAAGATGCCGGCAAGCTTTTTGAAAGCAGATCTCAGACCTCAACCCAGAGACCTTAATCAAGTATCATCTCATCCGAACCAAAGCAGGAGTCCTTTAAAAAGCACCTGAAATCATTCTTTGTAGCTAATCAGTTTGTGGACTATCCTCTGAGAAGCTCTGGTGTAGACACGTGGATTCAGATCCACCACTCAGGTTGGAGCTCTGAGCTACCTCTGTGCCCTTGGCTGAGTCACTTAAGCTCTCTGAGGTTGACTCATAAGGAATAAAATGTGACTCACCATTGTTTTCAAATGATCGTGGATGCAGACATTATTGGGGGCTGTAAAGTGCTATAGAAAAAAAAACACATTATTTATTTTCCATGGAGGGTGAGGCATGGCTCTGTCTGGCAGTTGGAGACGAGTCTGAACAGATGCCATTGGCATAGGGCCTGGTGGGGTCACCTGACCAAGCTGCTCATTGCTCAGACAAAGCATTGTGGCTCAAATCCCCGGTGATGCTTCCAGGCCCTGAAAATATTTTGGATACTGACACTGGCCATACTCCTGAGACTGTGAAGCATACGGAAGCTGATGATGAGTATGAGATGCTCTGAGAACTAGGAGCTGAGTGAGGGAACATGCTTGCATCTGCCCGGCGGGGAGCAGGCTCACGCAGCCTCTTCACCGGGATTACCCGGCCAGCTACGACACACATTTATAGCTTTGCTTCTTGCCTGTCTATACCTGTGACCTTCCCAGGACCCTCTGGTTCTGAGGTCCCTCTCCCCCTCCCCTCCTTGCTCCATGAGACTTGGCAAGCGCCTGGGCGTCCACCAGGGCTGCAGAAGGTGCAGACTCTCCTGCTCCATCCAGCTCCCCCCGGGCTGTGAGAGGCCGTGAACGCCACGCGGCCCCAACGCGCCCTTCAGCACCACGGACAGAGGCGGCGGCACGTGAATGCCACGCGACCCCACCGCGCCCTTCAGCACCACGGACAGAGGCGGCGGCACGTGAATGCCACGCGACCCCACCGCGCCCTTCAGCACCACGGACAGGGGCTGCGGCACCTCTGTGCTCTCTCCCCCAAGGCTATTTGAGGGAGCAAAGCAGCTAAACTTATATCTCCCTAAACCCTTTAATTACTGTAAAAATAGAAGGCCCTCGACCACAGTCATCCAGCTTGATAACCGTGAATAATGCGCATTCACGCACGGGCTAAGAATAGGAGACGGGGTGCTGATGAAGCCAGCCGTGAGCAGCCAGGATCGGGTGCACTGCGTGTGTGGGACGACTCGGAGATGTTGATCCAAACACACTCATCACCCATGTCTTCAGATGCAGATGCCAAACGCTGCATCTAACAGGCCGCTTACTGTCCCTGCAACAGCAGCAGCAGCAGCAGCAGCGCCTGGAATGAAATTCTGGCGTGGGAGCCAGCCATCTGTCCCAGCGAGTCCTCTAGGTGACTCTGGTGTTTTGTCTAAGAATCGCAGTCTTACTTGAGAATGACTTTAAGTGTCAGTTATTTCACCAACCCTTGCAGGGGTATCTAAGGGGAAGGGGAGGAGCCAGCCCTGGCCCGTGTGAGGGCTGAGTCTCGGGTGCCCAACAGTGCCACCCACGCCTCCTGCTAGTGGTGTAACCGCGGGCACGTCGTCTTTCTAGAGGGCTGCGAGCTTGGGACGAGGTGTGCGGATGCACAAAGAGACTAGAACGGCACAAGATAACAGCTCAGCAAAAGGCAGCCAGCGATGCCTGCTTTTAAGCAAGAAGCCTCTATTCTGTAGTGTGTCCAGTCAAGGTCCCGGCCAGCCAGTGTTCCCCAGCCCGACAAATCTTTGTCCTGCTGACGCCAGTCCCCCCACTGTGTTCATTAGGAGAGAATGAAGGAAATGAACTGTGTTTCCGCTGTCCGTGCCACACCTGTTCTACCTGGAGCATTACCCAAGAGGCGCACAAACCCCCCTCCAGTGCTTGGAGCCCACACCTGTTCCCGGCAAAGGACAGGACTTCTGAGGAAAACGGGCTCTCATCTGAGCTCTCCCTTCTCTTCACAGACCCCCCACATAACAAGGGACCCAGTGACCTCTGCTGGCTACTTTTGGCTCCAAAACGCCTTTGAAGCTCAGAATTTCAAACACAGTCTCACTTTGAAACACATCAGAGAACCATCCAGGTTCAAAGTCCCTCTGCTCATGTGCTGCTCATAGGAGGAGGCCACCCGTGTCGCTCTGAAGTCGGGCAGTGACATCACAGAGCGCGCCGAGCAGAGGGGGCCTGCGGGGAGCCCCGAGGCTTTGCTGGGGCCGTCTGTAGGTGAGCCGTGGGGCAGGGTCGGGCCGCGGGCTGGCTCCAGCTCTCTCCTCTGATGAGAAGTTGAGTTTGCTGTGGATATCACCACTAGCTACTGCCTCCGCTCTGAGAGGCACACAGCGAAAGGGTGACCCCTCTGCGACAACCTTTCTTCTGTTAAAACTTCATACGGACTCCCTGCCACCCACAAACAAAGCTGAAGTCTTCAGGGTTTCCAGACCCTTCCCTGCCTGTCTTCCTGAAGCCCGATCAGTGGTTCTCAGTCGGAGGGGATTCTGCCCCCTCCTCCAGCAGACACTGGGCAGTATCTGAAGACCTCTGTAGATTTCACAGGCAAGTAGAGCCTGGAGATGCTGCTGAACCTCCTACAACGCACAGAACAGCCCTGCATGGCAAAGGTTTGTCCAGCTGAAAACGTCAATAGAACTAAAACCGAGCTCCGTTCTGCTGAGCTCAGATGCCTCTTCCGAGAAGCCATCTGGGGCTGCATCTTCGTCCCCACGAGGATGGAGGGGCCCCGGCTCTGGGCTCCCACAGAAGCAACCAAGAGGGGCTGAGGAGCACCCACCCCATTGAATTTATTAAATAGCAAATCCTGGTCGCTGTCTACCTTCTCCTCCAGGCAAAACCTGGGATCAGCTCACTTTTGCCTTGTTTTTTAACCCTGAGGGGGGCAGTGTTGAGTTCGTCTGCCAACCCATCAATAGGACTTATCTTCCTTGATCTACGCAGTGTCTCACAAAGCTGTGGCACATAGCAGGCTCTATAAATAGTTGTCCAGTCGATGACACATAGGAAGATTGTCGCTCACTGTTGCTCTCCTGCCACAACCATTGGGTATGAAACATAAAACTCAGACAGGCGCCTGGCGCCGGGTGCAGAGCAGGACAGTCTCTGCTCTGAGGGGCAGACACCGGGCAGGGCTGAGCCAGGGCGAGTGAGTGCCCCTCGGTCACTGCCTTGTGTTTGTACCAGTGTCGGAACCAGGTCCCCCGACCTCGGAGCTGTTGCCTGTCCTGAGTCCGTGGCAGAGTGGGAAGGATCCTTCTTCGCTTCTGGTGACTTGGGGACAGTGAAGCTACACTTGGGGACTGGACAAAGAAGCTTTAGGGACCTTGGGGGACCTGGATTTAAAACAGGCCCAGAACAAGACGGTCTGAGTTTCTGCTGGTGGCACCACATACCCTCAGCTGACAGGTACGAACCGACAGCACCTGTGACCTTCCTAATCTGAGCGCTGCGCTTTCCCTGGGATCTAAGCAGCTGTCACCATGTAGTGGCAGCTACACGGAGCCGTGGCACCCTGCTACAGCACCCACCCAGCATTCCTGTTGGACCCCCCCGAGCAGCTGTCCTAGGAAGGCAGAATCCCCAGGACGCAGAACAGCCCGGCTATTGCTTCAGCTCGGACTCCTCACGTGCTGATCCCCGGTCAAGTTCACGGCCCCGGGCAACAAGGAAGAAAACCATAAAAACCGTGAACTTATTGCTGTGCCATCCAAAATCCCGTCTGCTGCTGAGTCAGCGAACTCACGAGATTCTGCTGAATCTCTCTTATTTGCTTGCTGGGCTGTTTCCAGGTCACAGGCGTGAAACGGGGACAGAAAATCCATACGAGGCTTTATTTATTGGCGCAAGCATCTCAGCGACGGTGCTGAAGGGACGTCATCCTGGTCACGCTGTGTCCGGCCCGCACCCAAGGTCTCCATCACCAACGTATGTTTGTCTCCACGGGACATGTGGCCGGTGTGTCCCCACGTCTTCCCTGTGACTCCGTAAGGGCCTCATGGAGACGACCCAGAGTCCACTCGGGCAC
>PVKZ01006968.1:0-22064 GCA_004027375.1 Macroglossus sobrinus | reverse complement strand
GGTCTGAGGGAGCCGCTGGCTCCAGGAAGCCACACGCTGCAGCTCCCCGAGCCGGCCTGGGCATGGGACACGCAGCCGCCTGCAGCTTTACTTTTAAACTGATTCCTAACCCTGGAGGAGATTTGCAACGTGGCGTGATGAATGGTCCTAAAGTCTCAAGAGTCCTGTGCACGATTCTGAACGCGCTTGGGGGAGCAGAGCTCCGCCTGGGCCGGCCACCCCGCCCTCGGAGACACGCGGCCCCGCTCAGGCGCTCGAGTGCGCGCACAGCTGCCATCCGTGCTCGCGTGTGCGAGGCGGGATGAGGCAGGGCGGGGTGGGCCGACCCCCAGCAGGGCACGAGGTGCTTCCCCCCCAACCCCGGCTCCCCGTGGCCGAGCGGAGGATCCCGTGAGGGCCGCTCGGAGACGGCTGTGGGAACGCTCAGAACGCACGAGGGCCAGCGCTGCCCCTCCTCCAGACTCGTGCGTCACGGGGGACGGGGAAAGACCCCCTCGCGGCAAAGGCCACCAGGGGACAGGGCCCACCACGCTGCCTGCCGCCCGCCGCCTACCACGCCGAATCAGAGCCCGCCGCCTCCTCCGGGAAGACCTCATTCCTGCACCTCCATCAGATAGCACACTTCACATTGTCTTCTGTTTGTCAGACGACCCCCACAGGGGCCACCCACCCCACGTCTGCCTCACAACAGCCCGGACTTCCCAACTGCCGTGCTTGATTTTACCTTGGACTGACTCTCTCTGTCTCTCCCCCTTCCCGTCACCCACAACCCAAACTGTCTCCTTGTCATAATAATTGATAGGTTCTGTTCCTACAGGGATTATATTTGCATGATCTCAATAAAGCACAGTTCTGGGTGTCACCCAGCGAAAGTCTTGATCCCCACTAGGCCGGAAAGCCTCTGCCTTCTCCTCCAAAAACCCTCCGTGTCCCAGGCCCCCAGAGCGGCTGGACAGTTATGCCTGCTCTCAGCCTCAGAAATCCCCCTGCTAGCCAAACAGGAAACTCCCCGGAGATTGGAGGGCAGGGGTGAGCGAAGCCCCAAAACCTCTTCTTGGTCCGTGAAAACCAGAAAAAGCCACCTGGCTCTAGAAATCCCGGGATGTATGCATGCAGGACCCACCCAAGTGACAGGAGCTGTGCCCTGGGGGAGACACAAACCTTCGTGGACGCCTTGCAAACACGCCTGGGGCCTGGCCGACCCATGACCTGAGGCTGGGCTCAAAGTCGACCCTTTAAGGGAGAAAAACGCGTCCCTGGGACAGACGCGTAGTCGGGATTCGGGAAACGCAGGAACCATCGACCCCACAACTCAGTGGCTTAAGGAGCAAAGTGTGCTTCTCGCTCACTTCACGAGTCCAGTGCACGGGGGGTGGGACCCCCTGCTCCCGCGGCCACCCATGGATCCAGGCTGACGGGAGGGTGCCGCCTTGGGGGAGGGGCGCAGAGCCAACCCCGTGCTGGCTCTTAGAGCCTGGGCTCGGAGAGACCCGTGTCGCCTCTGCCACAGCCGGTCGCACACCCCCCGCGACTCGGGGGGCAGAGGGCAGTGGGGTCCCACCGTGGCCCCCGCAGGAGACGCAGAAATGCTGCCGGTCAGCCCTCGCGGCCACCCCAGGCCGGCGACGGGCACCGGCCACTGTGCGTTCGTGTCTATGGTTCATCTTCATAACGAGCCCCAAGGAAAAGCATTGCTGTGTGCATTTGTCACAGAGGAGGACGACACCAAGCCTCAGAGAAGTTCAACGTATTTCCTGGGGTCTGCTGTCTGACGAGAAAAAGGAGCTGCATTCTCAAACTGTACCAGCGTGAGTCCAAAACGCACAGTCCTGCCCGCCCCGCCCTCTTTCCTAAATAAAAGAGTCCCTCTCTCCTCTCTCCCACTGTCCCTCCCTCCTGACTGTGAGTTCGAGGGAAAACCAGTGTCGTCCTCCACCGTCTGACACGCAGAGTGTCAGGTGCACGAAGCATCAGCAGAACGAGCACCCCAGGGCCAGCCCAGGGACTGGTGAGAAGGCCAAGCCTGGCCCCCACCCCCGGGGCCTCTGCCAGGCCCACCACCACGGGCACCATGGACAGCTCCTGCGCGCCCCATGCCAGCCCCCTGGGCCGAAGCCTCGGGCAGGGGGGCCAACCACTCGGGAGCTGCCAGGAGTCTGGGGGGGCGGGGAGGAGGATCCTGCCGTCCTGGCCACCTGCTCCAGGTCCCCATACTCAGACCCAAACCAGCCACCAGGGGGTCGCACACAAAAGCCCCCCGGGGTCTTCATCAGCGCGGGCTCAACCACGTCGGCCGCCCGCTTATGACACAGTGTAAATTAGATCTCAATTATCTGCTCGCACACCAGGCGGGAACAATGAAATTTCCGATTTAAAAGTAATACCACTCTTGGCATGCAGAAGCGGGTCTGCAGCCTGCCGAGGGGGGTCAGGAGTGAGGGGTGCTCTCGTGAGGCGTGCCCGTCGGGGGACCCCGGGCCCTCCCAGGGGGACCGGGTTCGGGGTTCCAGGAAAGAGCAGTGTGGGGAGCAACAGTGGCACTTAATTTAACCATCAACTCAATCTTCTCCTTCGTTTTATTCGGGTTTAAGCGCCACGTCCCCGCCGAGCACCCTGGTTACCCCGCCCCTCCGTATCGAAACATCTAAATCGGGCCCACCCGCGGCCTCTGCATTTGCATTTTGTCACGGAGAGGGAGCCCCGGCATCAGGTGAGGCCGCGTTAGCGCCCAGCCCTTGGCAGCCGCGCGATCCAGAGGCCGACGCGGGTGGGCGTCCTCCGAGAGGGGGCTCTGGAAATTCACCCCGCTGCCCCGCCAGCCTCGCCGGCACAGCGTGCTCCCGGAAGCCAGTGTCACATCTCGAATTGAAAGATCCAGGATCCGGCAACGTCAGTCACACTCGGGCCCCCCCTCCCCGCCCTTCCAGAAAACCCTTCTCCCTGAAGGGCACCTCCAAAGAGCATGGGATGGTTCTAATGGAATGAACATCATCTCTCCCATGGAGACGTATTGAAAAGTTTATAAAGAGCTTTGGGTTGGCCCAGGAGGCAACCCGACCCCTCGTCCACCCATGGGGAGGGAGGGCTGCGTGCAGGACGGAGGCCAGCTGTGTCCCCCGTCCGCTGGGGGCACAGTGGGCAGGAAAGAGGCTTCCAAGCACAGCAGACAGGCAGCAGCCAGGCGAGGGTGGCAGCACAGCCCCGCGTGCGGGGGCGGGGGGACCCCGTCCCACAGGCAGCAGGGTGGAGGAGGTGGGCGAGGCAGGGGGACCCCGTCCCCAGAGGCAACAGGGCAGAGGAGGTGGGCAGGGCAAGCCTTGGGGTTCTGTCGGCTTGGTGACCACAGGTGAGTCATCTTTTAAATGCTCTGAGTTTCTGTTTTGCAACTAAAAACCTGGGGATAGCGTTAGTACTGGCTTCCTGGGGGTTTCAGGAGGAGTGAAACACAAGCGTCTAAAACGCTTGCCGGTGTGTGGCACCCAGGTGAAAACAGGACAGACGCATCTGTGTGGAGGACGTGGGCACAGGCTAAGCTGGCAAGGGCTCCTCAAGCTCAGGTCATCACCAGTGAAGAGATGCAGTCGTGGGTTTGTGCAGGGGGCCCCGGAATTGAAAAGCTGCACGCGATGGGTTTGGGGTTTGGGGTTTCAGTCAAAACGGCAGGATGAGGTGGGGAGAGGAGGTGTGGCTGGCAAACAGGAGTCAAGGGCAATGCAGGAGGGAGGAGTGGAGAAGGAGGTGGAGGGAGGAGGAGGTAGAGGGAGGAGGAGGAGGAGGGAGTAAGCTGGGAGGGAGGACAGCAGGCAGGAGGGCCACATGCGGGGACGAGGCCCCTCTCTAAGCTAGCACGAGTGATGCTCCGGAGTTCGCCCAGGGAGCGGGGACCGAGCGCGTCCTGCCTCCAGCTCCCCGGCTCTAAGCACCCTGTCTTCAAGGTCGAGAGCACGTCTGCTCCCTGGCGCCCGCCACATCTGTGCACTGGCGGCCGTCGCCACCGGCTTGTCATGCCTGTGCCCTCCCAGCCTCGGACCCTGCCTGGCCTGCTGAGACCCCCCTGAAAAGCCTGTGCCACCGGCCATTGCGCCAGAAGGCACACCGCCAACACCAGGGTCCCCTATGGCATGGCCCAGCCTCCCTGGGGCTCCCCGCCGGGCAGGGTCAGACCCCATGGCCAGTCCGCACCGGGGCCACAGGCCCGGCAGCCACAGCGCCTGCTCTGCAGCCACGGCGGTGTTCCATGTGTGTGTGTGCGCGCGTGTGCATGCATGTGCGCATGTGTGTATGTATGTGTGTGTGCATATGTGTGTCTATGTGTGTGTGTGTGTGCGTGTGTGTGTGTGTGTGCGTGTGTGTGTGTGTGTGCGCGCGCACATGTGTGGCTTCTGCAGAGACGTCCCCGGGGAATTACGGCTGAAGGTGGACGGACTGCCACCGCTCCCCCCTCCCCCACCGCAGCCCTGGCGGCCCTCCAGTGCACCTTCCCCAAGACCCCACCCATTCCCCAAACGCTCAGGCGAGGGGCGTGAGCACCTGCGTCTAAACTGCACACCGCTCCCCACTCTGCCGGGCGACTGGCAGAGACCCGCTCACCCCCTAACTTCACTGTGTCCAGTCAGCCGGGGAGAGAACCCCGAGTGTGAGGGGCCCCACGAAGGCTCCAGCCAGGGGGCCAAGTGCGGGCCACGTGCGGGCCCCCCAGCCCCGCTCTAGGTGACAGCGCCTGGCCCCCTCCTACAGAGTGGGAATGCATGCATGCTCACACACACACGCACGCTCACACACGCATGCTCACACACACTCGCACGCTCACACACGCATGCTCACACACACTCGCGCACACTCCTTCGACTGCCTAACGGGAAGCCGGCTGCAGGAAACGGATGCTGTGGACGCAGCTCGGGGTGGGGCAGGCAGGAGAGACCCCCCTGAGGCACAGGGAGAGGGGGTGTGCTCGGACCCACCCCAGGGCCCTGGCAAGTCCCCTGTTCCCTCCGCAGCCGCCTGCCCTGGTCCTGCCGGGCTTCGTGGCGGGGGTGACCATCTCCGACTGAGGAGAGAGCAGGGGCTCCCCCATCCAGCCCCAGCACACACGGCGGCACTGTCTGGCCAGTTAGAAAAGTTGGGGGGATTTTGCTTGGTTTCATTTTTTTTTAAGCCAACTACTAACTTAAGCCTCTAAAACACCTGCTTTCTACCTTATTACAGTGACCTCTGGTGGTCACGAACCAGACACTGCAGGCACAAATTAGAATTAAATGGCTTAATTTCGAGCAACTCTAAGTAACAAATGCCTTGCGGTCCCTTAAGAGTTTCCAAGAAAAGCAGAAGAGAAAGAAGGAGACGGAGCTACCCCCCGCCCGGTGCAGGGAAAAGAGCTGGCTGTCACCTGACCCCGAATCTAAGCCAGCGGGGGGCTTCTCACACCGCGCTCCCTGCACCCATGGGAGAGGCCCCCGAGCTGCCGCCTGGGGTGACGTCTCAGCCTCTGCCCCCCCCCAGCTCCCCGCCAAGCTGGTGGCACCTCTATGCCAGGCGCAGAGGGCAAAGGCTCAGGGAGGGTTCTCAGAAGAGCTGCCACCTGCCGGGGACCTCCCAGGAGCTCGGCCGGGGGACGGAGGAGGGTTGCTGGAAGGTGTGTGTCTCAGGGCTGCCAGCCAGCCCGCCCCCGCTGCCCTGGACCCCCTTGCCGGCGGCCACCATGGGGACTGAACGCAGGAAGGGGAGAAGCTGTACTTCCTTCTCCCTCCAGCGTCTCGGCCCCCAACCACAGGAGGACGGTCTGCAGGCAACAAGAGCGGGAACGGGACCTCTGCCCACGCCCACCCACACCCAGGGGGCGGGGGGAGCCCAGGCGAGGGGCGAGAGAGGGCACTGGCTTCTGAGGTCACTCTGGAGACGGGAGCTGCCGAGTTCAGGCGGAGAGGAAAGGGGGCGTAACGGATATCTACCCAGCCCCAAATCAGGTCCGGGGTAGTGTGGGGGTGGGGCGCAGTCTTCCGTGGGGCAGGGAGGAGCGATGGGTCTGTGGGTACCTGCGCCCCCAGCTCCCAGCTGAGAACAGCGAAGCTCCATCCAAGATAAGTCTCTATCACGTGATCCCCGGGACCACCCCCAAACCACCCCCCACAGATGCTTTTCAATCCTAAAATCCCTTCCAGGAAAAGAATACGCCAACCCCCGTCACCCGCTCTAAGAGCTTCTAGAAGCTTCCAGTTCAGAGCATCCGGGATGGTGACCTCTCTGCACTTTTTATTTCAACCCCGTGGTCCATGCGGGGTGCGCAGGCTGCGGCCCATCCCCCACCGCAAACAGCAGGGGCTCCCGGGGTCCCCCTGCAAGCTTCGGCTGGGACAGGCTGGGCCTCAGGGTCCAGAAGGGGAACGCAGGCCGCTCGGCTCGCCCGGTTGGTTTTTCTGAAAACTCAAAATGGACGTAGCATATCGATAGTGTCTCCATGTCCCTTTATCTGCGAGAGACGTCAGCGAACCCTTTCCGCCAAGGACTGTACAAGGATCATTAAAAGGCAAATGCCCACGGTAATTGTGCCTCTCTGCGTATTTCTTCCCTCCGATATCCTACAACATAATAATGCTTCACATTTCTCCAGAACTGTCTTTTCAGCATGTTTTCGCATTATGCTTAATTTCGTGAGAGTTTCTCCGCCCCGCGTAACGACACAGTTCAATGCAGAATCGGATATAAATCTAGCTGAAGAGACTCTCCACAGGAATTTCATTTAAAACGGTAAATGTTGAAAGATTCCGGCTCTGATGGATGTTGTGTTGTGTGGGTGGGTGTGCGTGCGTGTGCGTGTGCGTGTGTGTGTGTGTGTGTGTGTGTGTGTGTGTGTGTGTGTTTTCGGAGCGAGCGCTTAACCGGCCCCCTTAAACAATAGGTGGAGGTGACCACGGGCCAACCTGGACATCTCGACCCGTGTCGGGAGGGGAGGAGGCGGACAGACAGGCGGACCCGTGGACAGACGGCCCGCTCCCACGCGGCCGGGGCCACGTGTGGAAACCGAGCGGAGCGCCCGACCCTACTGCCTGTGCTGGCTCAGAGCTACTTTTAAGGCGTAATTTTTCAGTTTCTCATCTCCCTGCTCCTCCAGACGCTGGGGCGACACACAGGGCCCTCCGTGTCCCTGCACCGACTCGTCCCTGTCCCTATAGAACGCCGGAGAGGGACCACACGGACAGGCAGTAAGTCCTGGGTCCTGATTTTAACCTGTGACATTCACACTTTTAGTGGCGAAGCCATCAACCCCACTCACTGCCTGGCCACGCAGGCACGTGGGTGACGGGCAAACCAGCAGCGCCGAATGCGGGCTTGGCAGGGCGCGGGGCCGACGGCTCCGGGCGCTGGGAACTGTGCGTGCTCGATGGAGATGATGACTCTGGAAGAGGCATTTTACATTGTCTGAGCGCAGTTAAGACGATTTTAAAATGTGGATTATTTACACACCGGGCTCCGATGACTGAAGCAACCATTCCAGTCCATCACGGAAAACCACATCCCGGCAATGTGAGTGCAGCCCATCGCAGGCGGGCGCGGTGTAGACGACTTCCAACACACAAATTACATCGTGAAAACATCTCCGTGGTCCCCGGCCTCATGCTATCAACAAGAATCAACTCAGCGGCAGCGGATTACGTTGAAATATGCCACCTGCTTCCAAAACGTTCCATAGTCCAAAATGCTAAAAGCCGGGAAAGAATTCTGCTAGCATTTTGGAACCCACCGTGTCTGCAATTTCCCTCGAAAGGTGGAGGGGCTCCTGTGACCCGCAGCTCCCCGAAGCGTCAGTCACCACTTTGCCATTGTAAAACCCACTTATGGAAAGGAGATGGAGGTACCCGAACCCTCGGATAGCGCTTCACGTGTTAAAAAAAAATACGCACCGCCAAGCTCTACACCTTCCTGGATTCCTCCATAAAAAACATGTTTTGTGCCACGTCTGATGGACGCCACCCTATTCCAAACAGGATCTGTAGGACACACACCCCCACACCCCAGAAAAATGGCGATGGAAACGATTTGACAATAATGTATCTTCGGAGGAAAGCAAATCGTACGCAGGCCTGCATGCCACCCCCACCCCCCTGCAGGTGACCCACGCTCGTCCCACGCTCTGCAGCCCACGGATGTGCAGGGGAGATTGTCAAGTGAGCCCAAGCGCGCGGGCACCTAACAGCGACCCGTCGGAGCGCCTCAGCCATCTGCCGCTCACGGCCCTGCCTTCAGACGCGAAATCGCGGCGCCTCCTCGGCCCATGGGCTCCGTGCATTGTACAGGGTAAAACGCCCCTCGGGGGGAAACGCCCCTCGGGAGGAAGCGCCCCCACATCCCCACGCACCGTCCGCAGACCTCCGACGGTTCCGCAGTGTTTCGTGAAAACCAGGCTCTCACGTGACGGAGCAGGTGTCCACGGGCGTGCTACGAGGTTTCCTTCGGGCCTCAAATGACGAACGGTATCGAGAAGGACCCCAGACTCCGGTGAGGACAAAACAGGTGTCCCCAGTCGGAGCGGTGCCCCCATTTTCTGTCCACGTTGCCGCTCAAGATGCCGGGGTTGCCTGGGCATTTTGTGCCTTGGCTACGGAAGCCAAGCTTTCGATGACAGTGTTTGATGGTGATGATGATGATGGTGATGATGATGGTGGTGGTGATGATGATGGTGATGATGGTGATGATGGTGATGATGATGGTGATGATGGTGATGATGGTGATGATGGTGATGGTGGTGATGATGGTGGTGATGATGGTGATGATGATGGTGGTGATGGTGATGATGGTGATGATGATGGTGATGATGGTGATGATGATGGTGATGATGATGATGGTGATGATGGTGGTGGTGATGATGATGGTGATAATGATGATGATGGTGATGATGATGGTGATGGTGATGATGGTGATGGTGATGATGATGGTGATGGTGATGATGGTGGTGATGGTGATGATGATGATGATGATGGTGATGATGATGATGGTGGTGGTGATGGTGGTGATGATGGTGGTGATGATGGTGGTGATGATGATGATGATGATGGTGATGATGATGGAGGAGGATTATGGGGCACAAAGCCGTGCCCCCACGATGTGCCACATGGCATAATGAGAACCGCATGTGCTCGTCCAGTAAAAGGACGTCACTCAGCAAGCCCACGTGGTCTGCTGTGACCTGTGCACCTGCACACGTCAACATCTTTCTTCTCCACGTACGTGGCTTCATACACTTCTGTTGTTGTAAAAACGAATTCTTCAAAAGAACTGTAAACGAGTAACTCACGGATAATATGCGTGCATGCTGACGTATTGGGGGGAAGCAGAGTGATGTCTGCCACTTTCTCTGAAATAAATTAAAATAGGATGGATGGATGGATGGATGGATGGATGGATGGATGGACAAATAGATGGATATGTGATCAAGCAAGCAGAATAAATGTTAACTGTGGAAGCTAGTTAGTGGGCATATGGGACCTCAATGCAAATTCTTTCAACCTTACTGTATGTTTAAAATTTTCAAACTGAAATGGCAAAAAAAAAAAACCTGATTTTTTTCATTTAGTAATCAGGAATTGCTGTCTTTCCACGTCAATATGTACGAATCTCTTCACCCTTCTTAGCAGCTGCGAAGATGCCACGTTCTGGGCGCGCCACAGCTGGCTGACCCGTCTGCCACACTTGGACGCTGAGGCTACTTTGCAGGGACAGCCCCGCAATGAGTATCCGCGTCAATATGCTTTGACGACACCTGTGATAGCTTTCCTACAGGATCAGTCCCTAAATGGGGAACTGCTGACTCAGAGAGAAGACACGTGTTGCTTCTGACATGTGATAACGGCAGCTTCCGCCCACAGCGCGTGTCCTTGTGCAGACGCCTTCGTAAGTGCGTTTCAAGTATTATCTCGTGTTCTTCCCAGCAACCGGATCGAGTAGGATCTACTGTCCCTCCTTTGATAGCCGAGGAAACTGAGGCCCAGAGAGATTCGACGACCAGCCCAAGGCCCGCCAGCCAGAAAGGGGTGGTCTGGCTCCCGAGCTGGCACTTTTAACCACGAACGCTCACCAATTATGGTCAAAAAGATGAAACCAATGTATATTTCCACCGACAGCGTTTGAGAGTCCCTGTTTTGTGCAGGCTATGGTGTTTATAAAGTTCTCTAAAACCTAGAGGAAACACTGTCCCTATTTCCAGATACCGTGAAGACAGATCGAAGAGAACGGGTCGGACAGGGGGACGGATGGCACCACATTAGTTACAGGAAGGACCCGGGGGAAGAGAACCAGGGAAGGGCGCCGAGCTGCCCGGAGGGGCCATCCATCCCTCCGTGCTTGCTAATCGGCCCGCCTCTCCGCAACGCACTCTCTCCAGATTCTACGGCAATACTGGCAGGGAAAGTTTAAAAACGTCTATTTTTACACCCTGCAAATCACCAGCCCAGCTTCCCAGATGCATCCATGCGATCTCGAGCCTGCTGCCTCTGTTTACTTGTCAGCAGACAGCTGCGAGCAGAGAGGACTAAAGGAGCATGTCTATCATCTCTGCTCCCATCACCTACTCGATTAATTCAAGTAAATCTTTAGACGATGCTCAGTGTGTCCGTGGGACGTTAACATCAACAACCTCCAAGCTTCTTTTGTTTTATTACCGAAAGCATTATAAATGACCCCAGCACAAAACTGATGAAGACATCTTCCCATGGGGGGGGCTATCGCAACAACCCTAAACGTAGCCCCCAACCAGCCCGCCCCTGGCCTGACGAACACACAGCTTCAGCAGGGTTAGCTTCAGAGACAAGAGAGCTGGGAATCACGGGACCTCGGCCCAGCACCAAGAATCTCACAGCACAATGGACAAAGGTGACGTCACTGGTCCCGCCGGCTCCCTCAGTAGAAACCTAACAAGCTATGAAAAAAAAGTGGGTTTGGAGCAAGAATTAGAGGAGAAATAGCAACAGCATCACATCAAATGAAAAGCCATTAGCAGGGTGAAAAAAAGCATGAACCTCGAACCCCAAAAGGCCCAGCTTCCACTTGTGACGTCACAACCCACGGAGAGCGTGAGTGACCTTGGGCAGGTCACATGATTCAGAATGTGCACAGTCCCCAGCTGCAGAATTAGCATAAGAATTCCTACTTCGCAGGTGATCGTGAAGTTAGGCGAAGCCCCTGGCAGGTGGCAGGCAGTCTCTCCGTAAACGGCAGCCATTGGCACCGGGACGCCATGGCGAGCTCGCTAACCAGTGCCCACTGAGCGTGCTTCACACAGAAGGGGGACTCTGTTGTGTGTTGACACATGTTCTCTTTTCGCACGTGACTTGAAGAGGATGAGAATGATGATTACGGAAGATTTCAATCTTCCCCCAAAACTACAGAGAATATCAGAAAAACCTACTCACCAACCAGTCCTATTTTCACATCTTACTATTCTGCTAGATTTGCTCAGATTCATTGTTTGGAAATAAAAAATAAGAATTACAGATGTAACTAGAATTCTGTTAACGAACCATCTTATTCTCCTCCCTCCAAGAGACGGCCACTTTTTTCCATTTTGTTTATTGCACATGTAGGTATCTGTAAATAACGTGTTTGTTACACTTCAAGCTTACATAAGGGGTACATACATCTCTTTCTGCAACTTGTCTTATTTCCCACTCGGCTCTTTGATCCCTACATATAGATACATGTAACATTAGCTTATTCATGTTAACTGCTACTAAGTATCCATTATGTACATATGTTACGACTTATCCACCCTACTACTGAGGACCATTTAATTGGTTTCAAATTCGTATTCGTGTTAACAATGCTACAAAGAGTATTCTAGGATATACCTCTATGCGCAGGTAAAGAACGTCTACAGGGCATCGGTCCTCAAGGTACGGTCTGGGGACCTTTGGAGCATCCCCGAGACCCTTTCACAGGACCACGAGTTCAACCCTAGTGTTGTAAAATACTAAGAAGTTATTTGCCTTTGTCCTTTGCCACTGTATTGGCACGTGTGCTGCTGGAGCAAAGGTCATGGTGGATAAACTGTTGAAACCTAAGCACAAATTAAGAAAGTAGCAATAAGCTAGTAACAGTCACGTCCACTCAGAGAAACTGCCGTCCACTCAGAGAAACACACGCACACACACGCATGCGCGCGCGCGCACACACACACACGCACACACACACACGCACACACACACACACGCACACACACACACTCAGCTTTGTTTAAGAATTCCTTAATAAGGCAATAAAAAGGATTGATTCTTTAAACTCTCCATCTGTGATTCCATGTCTTTTCAACATTGTGTGGCAAAAATAATAATAATAATAATGAGTGTATAACATAAAGCACAGCTACTTCAAACTGAAGGATGAGACTGTCTTGAAAAAAGTATTTGTGCGATGGAGTTGCCAGCTAAATTAGCCACTTTGCCAGGGAACACCATTTGTACTTCCAAGAATGACGGACACACTGTGGTCATTCAGACTTGGGTACTTGGGTACTTGGGGACTTGGGGACTTGGGTACTTCTTTTTCTGGCCAAGATGGAGTAACAGCGGCTAGACATACCCTCCCGCTTGGAAGAACTAAAAATCTGGACAACATATGGAAAATATCAGTTGTCTGGACATCGGACATCAGGCAGTGAGGGATGCTGGTCCCAGGGAGATAGGAAATACACAAAGTGAGACCTGTGACTGCCCCAGACACTTTCCAGAGGTTTCCAGCCAGGGAATAGGGGCTCAGAAGGAGCCCAGCATTCTCCCTGAGTCAAGGAGAAGGGATCACGGATCTCAGGAGCCAAGGTAGCTGGAGGAACAGAGCCAAGCACTGAAGAAAGCAGCACAAAGGACTCTCAAGCGACGCGCAGGGTCCCCTCAGGTGCACGTGTGCGAGGAAGCTATGTGAGGCCACCTCATGAAGCACCCAAGAGAATTAAGACGATCGCTGCCATTTACATTCGAGCCTGGAACAGTGCCCGTTCCCACCAAGCGGAGTGAAAATCTCCGTACCATACAGAGCACAGGGCGGAGGGCTCGGTAGAATTAAACCTCAGTAGTGGCGGATATTAGCCCTAGACTCGCTGAGAACCCACCTAGCGCAACATAAAACCAAGACCTGAGGAGATCGAACTGAGTCCAGAAACCCAACCACGTCCCAGGACAAAGCACAAGAATATTCCCGGGAATGGAACGTACACAGTGCCCACAGGTGAGCTGCAGAGCGTCTGAGATCACACGGAAATTTGCCAAGCATGCGAAGAAGCAAGAAAATGAGACGCGTACTGAGAAAAAAAAAAATCGATCACAACCAATCCGAAAACTACACAGTGATAAAATTCTAGCTAAGAGGGTCGAACGTGTTAGGAAGAGATATGGAGATTTTAAACAGAACCGAGTAACACTTTTCAGGAAGAAATCTGCAGGGGAAACCTAGGATGCAATAGGAGATAAAAAACACGATGGCTGGCATTAGCAGAAAATTAGACATCTCAAAGGAAAATATTAGCGAAGTTCAAGCAATAGAAACTATCCAAAATGAAACGCAGAGAGATAAAAGAAGAAAAATGAACACAGTATCAGCGACAATTTCAAGTAATCTCTTATGTGCATAAAGTTCCCAAAAGAGAAGAGGGCACAGAAATTAAAAATAATAATAATAATGGCTAAAAAAAATGTGAAAAATTTGATAAAAACTATAAATCCACAAGTCCAAGAAACTTAATGAACCCCAAGCACAAAAAAAACATTAAAAAAAAAAACATACAAAGGCATAATCAACTTGTTTAAAACCAGTGACGAAGAGAAAAATCTTAAAATAATCCACGGAAAAATGACATGTTACATATAGAGAAACAAAGAAATAGAGAACTGTGAACTTCTCATCAGAAACAATGCAAGCAAGCCAGAGGATTTAAAGCAACTTTCTTAAAGTTCTGAGAGGGAAAAAAAAATGTCAACCTAGAATTCTTTACCTGTTGGAAATATCTTTCAAAAGTAGAGAGTTTCTTTCAGAGATATAAAGCGGAAAGGGTTTATGACCGGGACACAAAAGCTGCATGAAATGTTTAAGGGAAGTCATTCGGGCAGAAGAAAAATGATTCCAGGAGGAACTCTGGACCGGAAGCCACAGAAAGGAGTGATGAAGACCAGAAGAGCTCATACGTGGGCACACATAAGGATGTGTTTATTGTTTAAGCCTCTTTACAAGATAATCAAGTATTTAAAGCAAAGATAATCAAGTATTTAAAGCAAAAATAATAATTAATTGTGGAGTTTAGAGCATATCTAGAAGCAAAATGCATGAGGGGAATAGGAAAAAGATGGGAGGGAGAAATGGAACTACACTCTTAAGAAGTTCTTACAGTCTGCATGACGTGGCATAATATCACTTGAAAGCGGATTGTGATAAGTTAAAGCGGAACACTAACAACTCTATAACCCCCACTAAAACAACAAAAGATTATCGCTAACAGACAACAAAGCAGATAAAATGGAACTATAAAAACTTTCAGTTAAATGAGGGGGATCGTTTTACAAACTATATACATGTCGAACCAATGTACTGTATACTTGAAACTAATTTTTTTTAAAAAAATTAAAATGGAGCTACCTTATGACCCATCAATCCCACTTCTAGGTATTTGTACAAATAAAACCAAAACACTAATTCAAATAAATAAATAAATAAATAAATAAATAAATAAATAAATAAACTCCCAGTTAACCCAAAAGAAAGTAGAAAGGGAGCAAAAAGGAACAAACCACAGATGGATAAAATAGATATCAAATGGAAACACAATGATATTGATAATCACATTAATATAAATGATCTAAATAATTCCAATAAAAGACAGAGGTTATAAGATTGGCATAAGACGTGGTTCCATAGTGTCATGGTTAGCACGTCTGCTTTACATGCAGAAGGTCCTGGGTTCACGCCCCAGTGGAGCCACGGTTCATGGTCTACGGCCACATCACCCTGAACAAGCCCGATGTCTGATCTTGGAAGCTAAGCAGGGTCAGTCCTGGTTAATACTTGGATGAGAGACCACCTAGGAAGACCAGGTGCTGTAGGCATAAATAATAATAATAATGATGATAATAATAATAATAAAGATTGGTTTTAAAAGCAAGATTTAATTATACGCTCTCTACGAGAAGCCCATTTTAAATATAAGCCCCCCAAATAGGTTTTAGATAAAAAGACGTAAAAAACTATATTATGCCAAACTAATCAAAAGAAATTTGGAGTCGCTACATAAATATCACCTGAGAAGATTTCAGAACAAAAACGCTACCAGGAATAAAAAAGTGTCACCTTGTAACGATAGAAGAACCAATGAATCACGAGGATGTAACAGTCATAAGTATATTTCTATATAAACAAGAGTGCTTCCTTATAGAAGAAGCAAAACTGATAGAGAGATAAGGAGAAACAGACAAATCCATAATTACAGTTAGAGATTTCCACTCTCCTCCCTTAATAATGGACAAAACAAATAGATATTAAAAGCAAAGATGCAGGAAACTTGAGCAGCCCTATCGATCAACTTGAGTTTGTTGATATTTATAGAACATTCGAGCTAAAAAACAGAACATACATCCTTTTCAAGTGCGCGCAGAATATTTACCAGGGTAGAGAACATTCTGAGCCATAAAATCAATCTTGATAAATTTAAAACGATTCAAGCCATACAAAGTATGTTCTCCGAACACAATGACATAAAATCAGAACTTAATACCAGACAGGTATACGGCGTAAGACCTTTTTTCAATAATGAGCACAGTAAGACTATCACTCCAACTAAACACATTCGTTGCCAATGACAAAATTGAAGTTTCTAAGCAAAAATTAGAATTTGGGAAAACTTGTACTCACCGCCGTGAACTTGATACCTTACAAAACTTTACAAATTTTCTGATGACATCCATGGGAAACAAAATGAATGAAGGTGATTTTGGGGGTGTCGTACAATGAAAATATGCCAATTTCTGGAAGATCTGCATAACTCAGTAAACCAATATTTTCAAATGGCCAAGGTAATTTTATAAAACCGCACCTGGGTAGATGTTTTTGAGGATCCATATTAAAAAATAGTTCCCTCCTCAAAAAAAAAAATTTAAAAAAAAAGGATAGTCCAATGAATTTTAATGGAGCAGGGTAGAAAAAAATAATTGATATAGTTTCAGATTCCTCATTGTAACTAACCTCTAAGAAAGTACCACTGGTCAAGTTTTGGTTAGTATCAAAGAAGAATATTCACAATTCTCTGGATAGGAAATTAAAATACTGTACTTCTTCCTTTTCTAATTATGGATCCTTATAAAACTAGATTTCTTCATTTATTTCAAATATTGCAACAGATTGAAAGCCGAGCAGATATGAGAATCCAATGATCTCTATTTAAGCCTGACTTAGGCAGATTTGCAAAAACGTAAAACAACATTACACTCCTCACTAAATTCTGTTTTGTTTCGAGAAATATAGTTGCTTTTCATTAAATGATATGCTATTGATGTGAATATGAAATGAGTTTATTACTATTGTTTTAATGAACTAATACAGATTGTAATAATCTCTGAGTTTTCATTTCTAATGCAGTAAAGGTTAAACTATCTTAAAGCAAAGGTCTTTGGGGTTCTCGATGACTTTTAAAACAGTAGGGAGATTTTGAGACCAGAAGTCTGAACATGTTATTCTAGAGAAGCTACGTTGCTCAGAAACACGGTGTGCAAAATACGAGGTGTTTCTCAACATCTTCAGACTCACCGGGAGGGTCCAGGCTACGCGATGGTGTTCAGTGAGGATGACTAGTAGAGCCCCGGATCTCATAGCGACTGGTTGGTTAACAACGATCGCTATAGCAACGAAGGGGACCACGTAGTAAACCTTTACTCTGTGCCCACCATGATTTTCGAACTAAAATCCCTGTTATCCTCAACGTATCCTGGAAAACGAATGTCATTCACATATTATGAACAAAGAAACTGAGGTTCAAAGGGCTTAAATTCATCGCCCTAGTAGATGAGGGAGCCAGGATTTGAATCCAGATCTGATTCCAAACTATGAACACCTCCTGCTTTCAAACGTCTCTGAATCTAGGCCAAGAGCATCTTTTGACTCTGCTGCATTTTCCTTCGTAGCGTTTGCCCGACTACACGTCACACGGCATTCAAGTAGCGTCTCTCTCTGCCCTGTCAGGATGCAGTGCCATGAGTTCGGCAGAGATCTGTGTCTTATCTCCCTACACCCCAAGGCCTACAGCGATGTGTGGGACATCACAGCAGTTGGCTCCATAAATGTTTGCCGAATGGGTGGATGAGAGAATCACCGTGGCCACAGACAATTCTCTAATCTGTGGTGCTTACAGCTCCAACTGCAAAGACATGGTTAAGTATTCATCAGTTTTTTAAATTAGAAGTCCTATAGGGCTTCATCCATGCGTACCCCATATTCATACAAGGGATGAGGACAAGGATAAACCTCCCCATCTTATGGAAGAAGAAATCAAAAAGATGGTTATTTGGTTCTAGGTCCCACGGGCTTCAGGCGAGGGGAGCTCAGTGCCCAGATCTTAAGACAGAGGCATTTATTTAGTTGGGGGGCGGTGGGGTGCGTTGTGCATTCTCAGCCAGACCTAGGAGGTAGGGGGAGGGACCGGGCACTGGGCGGTCAGTCATTCAGCTGTTATTGGCTGTTTAAAGTTATTAAAAACCCTAACTTCAGAATAGCGGAGGGCCAGGTCAGAACGATCTCAAGTGTGCTTTTATGTATGTCCGCCAAGCCAAGCTCTTACGGAGCATGTGCAGAGCTCCACGCGACGCCCTAGGTAGGCAAAGGGGCAAGAAAATGGCCTTGATGCCCCGTGGGGACACAAGACTATGGATGGCAGTCCAGGAACGCCCCTCCGATCCCCGTGGGGGCACCGCTGGACAGCACGACATAGAGTCCAGAGCCAGGCGTGGTGGCAAAGGGTTAGGTGCATCGGGGAACGTTGGGAGAGAGGGGAACCTGGAAAGCAGGACTTGGGTGAGGACAGGAGCCAGGAGGAGGCGCACCATCGGGGACCAAGCCAGAGCGAGCATCGGTGTCCCCGCCTCCCGGGGACAGAGGGCGGAGCATGCCCGGCCGCGCTCGCGGGCTCCTGCGGGGCCTTCCGGCCGTATTCCGGCTCTGACCACCAGCCCCAGCTCCCAGACACCCGCGGCACCCGTTCTCTGTGCTCTGGCCGGGAGGGGACGTGACAGCCATTCCCCGCTGGCGGGCCCGCGGCGCACGCTCCTGCCCTTCAAACATGGGCCCGGGAAAGTGTCAGGAAGAAAAACGCCACAGAGAATTTCTGGACGACGGTGTGTGTCAAGGGAACGAATAAAAAGTCAGGGACATCACAGCCGCCACCAGCAACACCAAGGTGACCGGGCACGCGGCACACACGGGCCCAAGTGGGGACCGGGACAGGAGAGCGGACGAGGAGCCGTAACCCGGCACACGCTGACCTCCAGGTGTGTGTGGCTCGCCCCTTCCCCCGGGGCCCGTGGGTGGGCCTCCCGGGAGCCCCGCCTTCTGGTTTTGACTTTAGTGATCAAAAGTGATGCCTTTTTTGACCTTAGTGGTCAAAAGTGATACTTCGATGCAGCACGTGTGTCTGTTGGTCCCCGAAGCAGCTTTTCGACGCTGATACGCGTGACGTTATCGGGGCTCTCAGCAGCTACTGATGAATGCACAGCACACGTGTGTGCGTGTATGTGTGTGTGGGGGGAGGGGGGTCCAAACACAAACAGGGAACGTGGTCAGAGCCTAGAAACTTCCGGAAGCACAAACTCCAACCACAGCGCAAACGAATCGCAGGACTAGGGACCCGCCCACGGCCACCACCGCCACCTCGCAGAGAAAGCCACCAGCAGCACGAGGACGAAGCGTGCGGACGTGGCCGGGAGTCCGGGCCAGAGACGGTGGACGGACAGACAGCGATCGGCCCTCAGCCCTTAGGTCCAGGGCCTGTTCAGAGAGACCCGCCCCCTGCCCGCTGGCTCCCGTACGGAACCCACCCACGGAGGCCCCCAAAACCTTCTCGGACTAGTTGTACAGTCTTAGCTAATTTCCAGATTCCGGCGAGAGGAGCCACAGCGCGGCAGAAAACCCACAACTGCAGTCCTGAGTCCTCCTCCATACGGCCCCCACCCCCCGGCATCCGTCGCCGGGTCACACTGGCCGAGCCACGGGAGCCCAGCGGTCACAGACACACAGGGGAAAGGCAGGGGTGTGCCACCGGCAGCCTCGTGCCTGCAGTCCTTGCTGTGACGTCATATCTCCCTCCCTCGCCTCTGTCCACGCAGTCACACCCTAATCACTCCTCACATCTGGCCTGGTCACTGCTCCTCCAGGAAGCCTTTCACCCCCAAAGAGGGCAAGCCGCGCCCCTCCGTGTGTCGACCAGACCCCTACCACATCGCCAGTCCGGCTCATGACAATCGTGTGTGGGTCTCGGCCTTCCCCACTCCCCTGGGGGCCCCTGAAGGCAGAGACGGTCTCAGTTCCTCAGGGGTCTCCCCAGCACCGCGCTCCAGCACCTGGCCCAGAGATGCACCCCTATCCCTGATGAATGCCACTGCACCCACCCTCCTCAGCCTCCCCAGCCCACGACGGCCAGAGGGGCCGATGAGACGTCCCCCACGAACAGGTGGGTACGTTGCAAACCCTACATCCCACAGCACCCCCCATCACCCCGCAGCCCTTGCATTTAGGGACCCCGGCTATTCGCCTGCGCACCTAGAGGTTTGAACCCCCCAATGCACCCCCACAGTCCCGCACACGACTGTCGGGTCAGCCTGCGCCCTGCGGCACGGCCTGCCGGCCGCCAAGGAGAGTCCCTGCATCCTGATCCACTGCCTCGGTGACAGATCGGGCTTCCAGGAGCCTCCCCCGGACGCTGATGGGTGCGCAGAGCAGCCCCCGTGCACCTCGCTGCACGCACGGCCACGGCGAGGCCGGCTCCGCGGCGAGGCTCTGAGCAGGACGTGCACACGGGGACCGCCCCGGCCTGCGGGGGGAGCGGGCCGTTAACCCAGCACCATCCGTCCCAGGGAGCCACCCCCGCACCGAGCCCCTCGGAAGGAAATCTCTCTTGCGGGCCGTTCCTCATTGCAAACGCCCCACAGAGCCGCGGTCCCCACCACCCGTGAATTATGTGAGATTTTCGAAAGGAAAGTAAACAATATGAAGAATCGGCAGAACTTGGGGGATCCATAAATCCTGGGTAAGTTATTTTCGGAGGGAGGAGAGAGCTGATGCATGAGGCACTTTACTCCCCAAGATTAATTCGGTCGGCTTTTTCCCTCTCGTTAACGGGAGGCAAGCCCCCCGGGGAGATCACGCATCTGTTCTCGCGGCACCTGTCAAGGGGATGCCGGGCTCACGGCCCACGTTTGCAGGTTTATCCCCAAAAGGCATCCACGGCGCAGACGCCACCCGAGTGACACATCAGGCGAACAATGAATGCTCCACAGAGCCGGGGACAGGCGCACGCGGCTGCGCTTTGCTTCCGAAGGCCGGGACCGGACCGCGGATGCCGGCCGCCCCCTCGCCTGGACGGGCCACACTGTCCCTGACGTAGCCTTCCTCAGAGAGACACGCTGACTCTCAGAAAGCAGCCCCCCCCGTCCTGCCTTCTCCCCCCACATCGTACGCATCCAGACGCATCGGGCCTGCTGTGGCCGTGCTCCCGGTGGCTCCGTTAGGGGGTCTCCAGACGCCCCCCGGTTCCACCGTCGATTCCGCGTCGGGCCCCGCGTCTCCGCCATGCCGTCCCCCCGCTGGTCTGTCAGGGGTGCCCCCCTCGTTCTCGCTTCTCCCTCAGGTGCCTGGGGGTGCGAGCTCGCCCTGCTGCGCCACTGTCCCCCGCGCACGGCCCTCGGCTACGGCCTCTCGGGGCTCCCCGCTGTGTGCCGGCCGTTCTTCCGCAGGGCACCCGTGCTGACACCCCACGTGTCCGCGGGGGGTGTGGGGAGTTCTCCTTTCCAGCTTTCCACTCCTGTGCGTTTTAATTTCTAGAACAACTGACTGATCCTTCTTTTTTACCTGCACCATCATCATCTCTCTGAGTCCCATGGGTTTTATTTCTTAGTCCAAACGTTGCACACGTGTGCGGTCGATGGCCTTCTCAGGTGGCTGTCACCGGCGTTCCGACACACGACCCCTCCCTGCCCAGCGTCTGCCGGTCCCCTCCTGCGGCCGTGGGCTTCCCTGCTCGCTTTGTCATCTTCTGCCAAGGGCTGATCTACACCAAGAGTCCCCCACTTTCTCCTCCACGGGGGTCTCAGGTGTGCCCTGGGTTGAAGAGGGTCCCCCCCACAGGGCAGCCTGGCACGTAAGCCTGATGAGGCGCTGGGCCCCCACCCACCAGTGCTGGACCAGATCGCCGGTGAGGGTCTCGGCCCATGGGGACAGGTCACATCTGCACACACGGTGGGCCTGGCACAGCCCTTCCCTAGAGGAAACGCCTCTGACAGCTGTGGCTGGGGCATGGGGGCCCCACAGTCCTGGGCGAACGAGCAGAGTCCCTCCCGTTCAGAAAGGATGTCCCTTCTGCCCCCCCCCCCGTCTGCTGCAGAGCTGGCCCCCCCTCTCCAGGGTGGTGAGGATCCGGGGGGGGGGCCATGCAAGGTCAGCCTTGAACCTCACCTTCCCGCCTGGCACCTGGAGACCTCCCAGTCTGGCCCTTGAATCCAAGCACGTGGTTGCTGCTTTGATGTCTGAGCCACCACCTCTACGGGCTTAGAGCCAGAGGAGCGAGCCCCACGCGTGACAGTCTGTGTCACAACCGGAGGCTCTACCGCAGCCCCCGACCCCGAGGGAATTACACCCTTGCCTAATATTCGCCAAGAACAGACCACTCATGCGCAGAGCTAGAGCTAGGCCTCCGTCAAATACCCCAGGCACGTGGCCAGTCAGCACCGTCCAATCAGAGGGAGAAAAGATGATTTATTAAAAAAAAGCCACCCGGCATTGGGGACCCATTTGCACCTTTAGCATTTCAGCAGTCGCCAAGGCAATTACGTCTGGAC
>PVKZ01006967.1:0-28379 GCA_004027375.1 Macroglossus sobrinus | reverse complement strand
TGGCTGCCTGTGGCTTCTCGCCTCTCTCTTTAAGTGCTGTGCTTTCTCTCTTTCCTGGCCAGCTCAAGGCCCTTCCTTGGCAGCTCCTAGCTGGGGATTAGAATAAGCTACTAAGACTGGGGCGGGGGGAAGCCTTTCATGAAGAAAGAAGGAAGGAAAGAAGGAAGGAAGGAAGGAAGGAAGGATCAAAGGAAGGAAGGAAGGAAGGAAGGAAGAAAGGAAGGAAGGAAGGATCAAAGGAAGGAAGAAAGGAAAGAAGGAAGGGAGAGAGGGAGGGAGGGAGAAAGGATGGAAGGAAGGAAGGCAGGATGGAAGGAAGAAAGGAAGGAAGGGAGGAAGGAAGGAAGAAGGAAGGGAAAAAAGGAAGGAAGGAAGGAAGAAGTAGGCAAATGGCCAGGCGAGAGAGAGGACGTCTCAAAAAGGAACGTGTACTGAGTCCCTGTGTCAAAATGAAGACAAAGTCTTTTTTCTCCACAAGGCTTCACTGAGGAGGGTAAAACTGCTCTCCCCGCATTTCATCACGAAGAAGCCCATCTGACTTCCTTCAGGAATCTCGGGTCCCCAAAAAAAATATTGCCTTGAGCTCCAGCCCTGCACCCCGCTCTCCTCCGCACGGTGCCTCACGATCGAAGCTATGACCAGGGACGAGGTGACTCGCAGGGGACGCCAGCAGTTGATCCAGGATGGGGCGGGACGTAGGGGATGGGACGCAGCAGGTCACCAGCTCCGGACACCCAGAGAGGGATGTTAAAGCTGAAGGGCCCGTGGGAGGGGAGAGCACGCTAAGCATCGCCAGCGGGCAGAGGTAAAGGACACAGGCACGGCTGATGCGGGGAGAGAGACGGAAACGCCTTCTAACCCAAGCACTTCCTGCGGCATGAAGGAAGTGCTTGGGTTAGAAGTGCTTGGGTTAGATGGATCATCTCTGCGGGAAAGGATGGAGCTATGAGAATCGATTGCCGAGCGATGCCCACCGAGCGTGTTCTCCGGACCCAAAGCTCTTCACGCAAATACACGGAGCACGTAGAAACGGGCTATTAACAAGGACGGGCTTGTTTGTTTAGAGAGAGGACAGCAGTGATTCATCATCATACTTCAGACGGCTGAACAAACATTTACAAAACGCGGCCACAGTGCAGGAGACGGACCCGTACGGCACCTTGAGAAGGTGCCGGTGTCGGCCTCCGTGGTGGGCTTAGCCCTGGGGCCACAGGGCTCGGCCGTGTCCATGTAGGATTTTGAGTCATGCCCAGCGAGTTCATGAGAGAACCTGGAAAGTTTGTGGGGGAGCTTTCGTTGTCGTAAATGTACCTGCTAACTCGTTGCCATCCTGGCTTAGGGACGTATGGGCAACAGGAAAGTGGAAATGAGAAAATATCCAGATTTTCATTTAAATCCTTAATCCTCCACTCGTTCTGTCCTTGATGTATCTTTTTTTTTTTTTCTAAACCATAGGAATTATGGGGCTGGAAGAAAGCCAGCAAGAATATCCATCCCACTTTATGTAGATCCAAGTGTCAGAGCCCTACAATGACCACCCGGGAAGGGCCTTAGAAACCTCTTAGTCCCACGCCATTTATAGCCGAGTCAGATAAGTCCCGGGAGAGAGAGGGGGGCTCACCCACGCTCTCAGGGGCCTGGGTCCCCGACCTCTGCTTCCCCCAGCCGTGCCCGCGTCCTCAGACCCCACGGAGTGGGTTGTTGGTCACGTGGCTCTCCGAGACCCAGGGGTGGTCCAGCCACTGCCCCCGCCTTGCTCCGGGTCTGCGGAGCTGTCCCCACGAGGCGTGGCGCAGGGCCCCCTGTGCGTAAATGATGAGAAGGGCTCCAGTCTCCCCCGGCCCCTGAGGGGCGGCGTCTCGTCTGCGGTGCGACCTCGAGGGGTTGTGCTCACGATCACGCACATCAGCCATCCGTGCCCCCGACCCTCTGTCGGCCACTCCCTCGGCAGACCACCCAGGAGGAATGTGTCACCTGGGACACCTTCCCCTTTGCAACCCACGCATCTCAGCCTCTTCCTTCCTCTTAGGGAGTTTAAACTTAAATATTGTTCCGAACATAATTACACACATAAACGATCTCTGGGAGGTCTGAGGTTTTAAATTTTTTAAGCTGTTGCTCGAACAGAAAGAATAACATGGAGCTAATGAGTGTAGGTGTCTTGCAGATCTTGAAAGATATTAAAAGCATGCGGCTTTTGCTGCGAGAAACAGGACAGAAAATAAAGTAAAAAAGTTACATAATGGCTTTGTGGGGAAGAAAATAAGACCGTTGGCCTTGGTGGGAGACCAGATGTACCACATTTCAAACGGGGTAGTGGCTGTGAATATGATTTTATGGCGGTATGTGTTATGTCTTCTTTTGTGTTTTTGTTTCCTGATGAATTCTGGGAATGGTGGCAGTTTAGGGACCACAGTTATCGGAGTTGCTTTCTCTTTATGGACAAAAAAATGTGGGTTTGTGGTAATCGAGCGGGTAAGGGTTATGGACGAAAGGGATGGACGGGCAGGTGGACTGCTGATGGCTTCTGAGCACGAAGATGCTTCGTTCACCCACGGTCTGGCCTGACGTCAGACCACTGCCGCAAGCCTTGATGTCACTCAGGGACCCCATGGGGACAGCACGAGCCCTGACGTCACTCAGAGACCCCACAGGGGCAGGACAGGCCTTGATGTCACTCAGGGACCCCATGGGGACAGCACGAGCCCTGACATCACTCAGGGACCCCACAGGGACAGCGCAAGCCCTTATGTCACTCAGGGACCTCACAGGGACAGCGGGAGTCAGGTTTCTGAAGAGCAGTCGGGAGCTGGGGACGCATAGCGAAGGGACCGTTTCTGGCTGAACTCTCTTTCTCGTGGGAAACCTGCTGTGGAGCACGTGGTGTGGGGTCTGTGTCTCTGAGGGCCCCTCACTCAGGACCTGCCCCTCTGAGGGCCTCACCTGCACCAGACGCCGCTCCTCAGCCAGGGGCTCTGATCGAAGCCACCCAGACGGCACGCACCGCGTCACCACCGCCCCTCCCCGCTGTCACCACCCGCCCTGGTCCCTCGATGCTCGCCAGTCACAGACTTGATTCATTTGGATTTTATCTCCTTTTTATTCCCTCGGCACACCCCATTTTGGGGTGGCTAATAAAGTACATCACAGAGTAAGAGGCTGACTGCCGGCGGGGGAGAGAGAAGAAAAATGCAAGCGCCGAGCTAATGAATTAATTGGATTTTGATGTACTGAGTCCACAATGAACTGTCGGTTATTTGGGATCTGTTCCCAGCCTCATGCCTCCGCCTTCATCTTCGTCCTGTTCTGCTTGAGGCTGAGGCATCGGGGGCTGTAGGAAATAACGAGGATTCTTGTGAAAACAAAACAGCTGACTGTGGTCTAATTATCTTCACTTTTCTTTCAGAGCCTTTCAAAGACTGTGCTTATTGTCCATATCCTGTTAGCTTCTCGAGGGCCGGGCCCTAATTGACATTCACACCTGGCCCCTCCTCCCCAACCCCGCTCATCAATATCCTGTGACCATTTTTTAATGTCAACAAGTAGAATTCATTTTTAGTGATTTCATGCTATTCCATACCATGCTATTCTGAACCAGAATTTATCTAACTAGACTCTTATTCTTGGGCACTTAGGTCTTTTTTTCCCAGTGTCGACACCAGTGCTTTCATGGGATGAGCACCCTAAAAATCACCTCGCCCTTTTCTAGCCACTCCAGGAAGGCAAAGTCTCTGAAGGACATGGTGGGTCCAGGTGGACGCGCATTTTTAAGGATTTGGACACGTGTCACCGAGTCACACTTCGGAACGTTGCCCGGAGGGTGTACGCAAGTTCTCCTCCCCCTGCACCCTCTCTCGGTGGTTCCGGGGTGAGATTTCCCAGCGCCGTGTATCAAAGGGAAATAGTTCTCTACCTGGAGTTGCTCCTGTGAGTGACATTACTATTCCGTGCCCGTCCCCTCGGCTGCTGGTACTCAAGTCCGAGTCCTTTCAAATCCAATGCTGTATGTTTATAAAGGTCAGTCTGATCCTTTTTTCATCCTCCACTGGCTTGACCTCGTTTGTAGACTCATCATTTGCACCTCTGGCGGGGGCGGGAGTAGAAGGGAAGGAATGGTAAGACCCAGAAGACAAGAGCTCTGAAAAGAAGCCACAGGTTCTCGCTCTGTCTGGGAAAGGCAGAGAAAATGGCCAGCCCTGGAGGCTTTCTTCCTGTTTGCGGAAAAGGCAGAGAAACAAAAACTTTTGAGATTCTCTTAAGACCACAGCATCCTCTGTGGGCCAAACCATCTAAAACGATTGTTCTCAAAATGGAAAAGTGATCTCCGCGTTTCGCCTTGGACGTTGCATCGTAATTCTGGTGTCATGGCAGTCCCCTGGGCACTCCAGCCCTCCACACAGTCGTGACGAGGTTGAGATAAAGAGAAGACAGATTTTGAATCAAAGTTGGTGACGAGGGGAAGGGCAGAGGTGGAGGTACAGAGCTGAAGTGGGAGCCGGGGCAGAGCAGGAACGCGTACTTAGCGGAGCCCCGGATGTGATTCAGAGCAGCAGGAGTGTGTGGGCCTCCCTCCCCTCCCCAAAACCCACCACAAATAAACATTTAATCTCAGTTTTATGCCCTAAGCCTGTCCCTCAAGCCAAATGGCATCCTTAAGCCCCTACTATATGGAGATTCTGTCACTAGGGAAATTTAGAATCACCATCAAAATATGCAACCAACACAAAAATTCCCTTTAAATATTCTAGGCCTCCAGGTACTATTTGATATATTAATTATATAGTTTGCTGATTTAGAGGATTAATTAAAAAAAAAAACACTACTCTTGAGATTTTCTAAAGCTCTTGACATGCCATTCCTCTCCCGACCAGCCGGATGCTAACGAGAGAGGCTCTGGTGCCTGGGGCTGCCTTCGGGGGTCACGTCTCAGCCACGCACTCCTGCCCGCAGTGAGAAGGTGGATTATGAACAGGGAGACAGGGCAGGAGGGGACACAAATGGCCCCCGATGGGCAAGGCCCAGGTACGTGTCAAGGACCCTATCTGCTGAGCGCCTTGAAGAAGTCAGGACCTTGGAGAGCAGCTGGGCCTCTGCTGTTTGTCTTGGTATTTACAGGTCTCGTGGAGAGCACTTGCCATGGTAATCATTGTGCTGTTGCTAATCTTTGTTTAAACCAACAAATGGTTCTCTAGTTAGAAGGGCTTAGTGCGACTCCTGTCTACGGAACGAGGGTTCAGTGCACACCAGCCTCTGGAGTGACAGAGAAAAAGCAAACAACCCCAGTTCTTCCAGAGGGTTTTGTCAGCTTTGTGTGAGGGTGCCATGAGCCTGAGAGAAAAAGCACTTTGCTACGACACAGAAAAGGACGAGAAGCATGCTCTGTTGCCTAGCCAAAATGTCAAGGAAGACCTCCTTGCTCGCGGCGGATTAGAAAAGAGCAGACTCCTTTCCCAGGACTTGGCAGGGGAGCGCTCTCGTGAATAAGACCAGCGTTCATAGCTCTTCTCTCGTATGCATTCAGATAGCGATGCGTTTTCCCAGCAGACGCTTCCGTGCTCCCTGCCAAAAACAAGCAATGAATTTGGAACTTGGGCCAACAGAGTTTAGTATATGTGTCAGCACCGGGTAGAGATTTGGGCAGCTGCCCTCGTTGAACTGACGGGTGCTCTCTTCATCAGGGGCTGGGGGGTCTCCGAGTGGGCTTTAAGGAGACTAGCAAAAGAAGGAACGGTGCTGGCATCAACCCTGTTGCCCTCGAGGCTAATACCCAGTGGGTCTTTAGTGCCCTGTGATGGGCTACGGAGGAGCTTTAAATAGACAACCATTAGGCAAGGACTGAAGTAGTGATACAGGGGTGTAGGGGACGGGCGGCATGCTACTTTGCTAAATGTTGATGGGCTTTGGCCAGAAAACAGTGCAAGTGATTTTTGAGTCCCAAGAAAATTCTGGACCGATGCGAAGACTTGGTTAATCCCACCTGATGTTCGTCCATGCTTGGTTACTGGTTCCCCATTCCGTCTCTCTTTTCCCGGGGGGGTCAGTCTAAGAGAGGGGAGTCCCCACCCTTTTGTGAGTTCTCTGAGATCACACTTTAAAAGAAAGGAAAAAGGGGAGGAGATACCTGAGGGTCATGCTGACGCCAGGCGCTCCTTGCGACGGAAATTACTGACACGCAGGAGAGCCCTTTGTGCTGCATGCAAAGCCTTGTCCGGCTGGCCCTCCGGGCGTGGGGTGGGGGCAGTGGGATGGGTCCATCGTGCTCTCTGAGGTGGCTTGTCCGTGTGGTCAGACAACCGATTCTATCGATTCGATCGATCTCTTCGTGGAACGCGGCCAGACGTTTGATTGAATCAACCAACCCGCACAGCTGTATTTCTTCTGCTCGTCACAAACTACGCCTTGGGTTGTCATTAGACATTGTGCTTCTGGTGGTTGGGCCTGGCAGAGAGCAGGCAATCCTGAAGCTTCGTAACCGTCCCAAACTGGCAGCTTTCCATCACCGGCCAGACTCCCCCGTCTCCTGCCAGCCAGCCCGCACCGGGAGGAGGGCTCCGAGCAGCAGCTTCCACGGAGCCCGAGAAGCCCCCTCTGGCTGGGCCATTCTGCGGCACCCCGTCTCCTTCTCTCCGTGGAGTCCACCAGGGACTTGTATTTCTGCGAGAATATCCTGGCTGTGGGGCGCGTCCTCCCCCGCTTAGCCATTCAGCCATAACCTTTCCATTTAGACTCCTGCCCTGCTGCTGGTTCAGCTCCCTAGTTCAATATTTTACATTTATCTCTATTGAATTCCAGTTGCCTTCTGGTACAAGAGGCACTTAAATTATCCGAGCCTCGCTCCGCAGGCTCCGGCTTCACGTCCGGGACAAATCTGTTTAGCACTTAGGGATCATTGGCTGGATGAGGGGCTCGGACACATACATGTGTCTGGATCGGGCCTGTCTTAATGATGGCGAAGGTGCTAGGCTCGCGTGGAGAGCACAGGAGCCTCTGAATCTATGAAACCCCCATCATGTCTCCTCAGGACTGGGGAAAAATGGTCCAGAAACATCACTTGAAAAGTGAGAAAATAAATATAACAATATAGGCTCATAGTAAAGGAACAGCTAGCATGTTGCAAGCACCTACTAGATATAAACCATTTTATACGTTAAAACTATGATGCAGCCTTCCCTTTAAAGGAGTTTGGTGATGTACTATGTCCCTGTTGCTCTCCCACTGATGATGGCAGGGGGTGGCATATTTTTTTTCTCATATTTCAGGCTTGGAGGATGGTTCAGGAATGGCAAAGAGTTTGTGATATGCCGAGAGTGACTCCCAACTTAGCTGGGCTATTCTAATTTTCTAGCCAATGGATTCTGGTCACTGAAAAACAGAGCAAACAGACCCTCAGGAAGAGGGTCTTCAGAGAGAGTCTCTAGGTTGGGCCATGCTACACACCGAGACACGACAGAAAGATCCCAGCTCTGACATGGGAGGAAGTGAGTGACAGTTGGTTCCAACCAGCTTCTGTCCCTAGGTGCACCCCTGACATTTCAGATCCAGATTTTATTGACACTCTAAGATCCGAAGGTAGCAGTTTGACAGCTTTGCCCTTCGGGGACCCTGAGAACACCATTAGTGCAATAACAGACTATAAAACCATATGAATCATAGGGCTGAAGAGCTCAAGAAAAGCCAGTTGCATCTGTGAATCCATGGTTTCTTTGATGTGATATATTTCGCCTCTCTGTGGATGAAGGGAATGGAAGAGGAGAAGATGAAACCAACCATAGGAGATGGGGCTGGCAAAGAGGGAGACTTTCATAAGGTGATGACGATGCTGCTTCCTGACTGTCCTTGGAGCCTCCTCCTTCCTCCTTGGAAGAAGACAAGCAATAACTCTGTGTCGGCGGAGAGATGAGGACAGTGAGGTGGTACCCTGACGGAACAGTGGGGCTGCCCAGAAAGCTCTTTGATTAACTCAGATATTAAAAGGCCATGTACAAAAGAAGAAAGGAGAAACACATGACCCAGGACAAACACAAAGGAATATCACAAGCCCGTAAGAATGGTGCCAGGAAGGCGAACACTCAGACTGAGCTTCAGAAAAATGCCAGGCACGACACAAAAGCTTTTAGGAGCTACGTTTGGAATCGAAAGGGACAGACTCACTGCTTGGGGAACGTGGAAAAAGAAAGGCGTACCACTTGGGCATTTTTGTTTCCTTACCAGAAGGCAAGATCTTTCGACAGAAGAGAAGAGAATCGATATTGTGAAAATCATCTTGAAACTCAAGCTGGAGAAACAAAATGTGAGCAGTTACCTACAGGCTTTGAAAGTGTCCAAAGCTGACACATTTCATACCGGGATTTTGAAGGAACTTTATAAAGCCACGATTTAGAAATGATCGAGGGACGAGACCAAAAGACTAAAGAGGAGCAGGATCTGGGGTTCCACAGAGAGAAGGGGGGTTCCAGATGGTGCTCCCTGTGGAATTCAATGCTGAGCACCACGAAACCTCTAAAATCGATTACTGTTCAAATCATCTCTGAGATCTCAGAAGCGGAAATCGCGAGAAACGAGCATGGGTTTGCTGAAAACAAGGCATCGTGAGTCGCATGCTATTTTCATGTCTTGAGCAGATCACGAGATGTATAAATCAGCCGAATAGTCTAGCTATGACAACATCCTTCACAGCGTGTGCCTTGATGTCCTTGTGGCTTGAACGGCAAATCGAGGGCTGAATGATGCTATTCGCCAGCATCGCGGTTGGCTGGCTAGCCCAGGCATTGAGTTGCATCCACGTTTTGGGAACGTCTTGTGTATTGAAGGGTTTCATCTTTGGCTCTATCCTCTCGATTTTATCAAGGATTCAGATGAAGACGCAGAAAGCGTACTTATCAAATTTATGGATGGAATAGCAGAACCAGGGTTCAAAATATCTTCACAGACTGTAGGAATGGCTAAAACGAACAAGGTAAAATTCAATAAAAACAGAATTAATGTCTTGCACTTATGCTTAAAAAAATCAGCTGTGCTAGTATAAGGGTAATTCATATAAATAAAAAAAAATCCTTAGGGATTACTGCCTGACTAAAATATCAATAGCAGATTACAGTGTATGAGGCTTTTGAAACATTTCCTGTAACCTCAAACTACCGGCTGAGGGATTCTATCCAGGACAAAGCAGGCAACCATCTCATTGTCCTTGAGAAGGCCCCTGACAAACCAGAGGCTTCTCCAGGGAGGCCAGCCTAGATGGTGAGGCATCTCGAAATCTTGTCGTGAGAGTAACTTGGCAATAGCTGTGGGAGCTAAAGATACTTTTGCACATATAACCGAGAAGAGTTCTTGCAGCTGTGCACAAAAAAAGCCATTTATAAGAACATTCCTAGCGGCATTGATTGTGATGGCTAAGGACAGAAATAACTTAAAGTGTCTATCAATAGGAGAACAGCTAAATAAAATATGGTGTATTCGTAAGTATCACAAACAGAATTAGAATGAAAAAAGGGAAGTTGAATAAGAATGCTTCCAGCATGAGAGCGTGTATTTACATTTGAAAATGTGCGCATTAATGCTATTTATCATCCAGCGATACATATGCATGAAGTAGAAAAATAAAGGAATAGTGGAGTGAGAACTACCTGGGGGGAAAGCGGGGGCGAGGCAGAACGTCATGGAAAAAGACCCACTTTTTTCACAATGTTTCATTGTTAAGCTGAGTGTTGGCTTTGGGGGCCTATGTTATTTTAACCTTTGTACCGTTTTCTACGTTTACCTAAAATACACGTTTTTGGATTTTAAAAATTTATTGAAATTCATATGATACAAAATCATCCATTTTAAAGTGAACGGTTCAGTGGTCTTTAGAACATGCACAATGCTGGGCTATCACTGTCTTTATCTAATTTCAAAACATTTCCATCACGCCAAACAGAACACATATCCATTAAGCACTTGGTCCCCATTCCCCGTTGAATAGTTTTTTTGGGGGGAGGGGAGTGGCTCATTTTGTTTTGGATAGTGAGAACTTCTTTTAAAAATAGGGTTTTTTTTAGAGCAGTCTTAGGTCACAGTAAAGCTGAGAGGAAGGTTCAGCGCTATCTCAGATACCTCCTGTGTGGTCTCTGTCACCATCCTTCCGCAGAGGGTCACATTTGTTACAGCTGACGAACCTGCACTGACACGTCATTGCCACCCCGAGTCCATAGTCTACACTGGGGTCCATTCTTGGTGTTGTCCTTTCTGTGAGTTTGGACAAATGTATGCCGACCTGTATTTTACCATTTTAGTATTGCATAGAGTCATTTCACTGCCCTGTAAAGGTCCTCCGTGTTCTACATATTTATCCTTCTCCATACCGTACGTTTAAGAAGTGCGCTAAAACAAAACAAAATAACAATAGTAACAACAACAACAACAACAACAAACACTCACAAGGAAGAAGAAAAGGGGCATACATGATAACTGTCTTTACTAACCCAATAGAATTACTGTAAGGAATGATTTAAAGAAAGCATATAAATGATAGCATAGTGGATAGCACAACATAAGTTCTTGCATGAATATAAAATAAATGTTGAAAATAAAGGCAGAACTGTCCATAGAAGGACTGTCTTGTAAGATGCTGAGCTTCCCAGTGCTCTCAAAGTTCAAGTCCAGGCTCGATGAACTGTCCAGGGTGCTGGAGAGGGACACTGCTGCATCAAAGGGCTAAAATAGATGATGTTCCAACTGTCCTCCTCACACATTGTCGACTCTAAACGTCTATTTCAAATACTGAGGAGTCATCCTGGTTGGTGCTTCTAAGAGTGAAATGCATTAGCTCTCTATTTCTGTAAGTAACACTACCACAAACTTAGGGGCTTAAAGGGACACACATTTATTGTCTCCCAGTCTCCGTAGATCAGGCTAAGTTGGGTCCTCCGGTTCAGGGTCTCATCTGAAAGCAGCAGTCGAGGCGTTGACAAGATCGTGGTCTCTTCTCAAGGTTCCGCCTGCTTCCGACCTCACGTGGTCGTTAGCAGCACTCAGCTCCTGTTGTAATATTGGAACGAGGGCCTTGGTATCTTGCTCGATTCTCGCTGGTGGTTGGCGGGGGCCACCCTCAGCTCCTGGTCACGTGAGTCTTCTCAACATGGCTGCCTGCTCCATCAAAACCAGCAAGGGAGGGGGTCTGCCAACAAGATGCTACACGTTTATGTAACATAATCATGAAAGTGACATCCTATCACTTGGGCCATATTCTGTGGGTTAGAAAAACAGCATGGATCCTGATGATCTTAGAGTCACACAGCCTCAGGTTAGAAGAGCCTTCTGGTCGAATACCCTCATTCGAGGCTGAAATCAGGGGTGACGTGGCCCAGCTCCTTCAGATTCTTCGTGGTTTTGTGCCTCTGGTTGTGGGGGAAGAGAGAAGCAGGGAGACTTTTAAGTCTCTGGAAAATGAGAGTCCTGTTGCAAATTCAGGAAGTGGATCAGAGTAGCTTGCATCCTCAGCCAAACCACCTTGATGATTTTTTCGCCAGACGGCCAGCCCATAGTAGGTTTAAGGGATCCTTCTCTCAAGAAAGCTGAAATCTGCATCCTGTGAGTGTCTGCCTCTCTGGCCCAAACCTGAGGAGATGGCTGTGTCTGCCCTGTTGATGTCGGTGAGTCAGGCCAGTGTGGGTGAACTGTGCTTTTGTCCAACCCCGAAACAGAGGGGCAGCACGAGGCACCGATGCCTTTTGTAGAATACGCGGGAAGGTCTGCCAGGCCCGAAGCTGGCTAAGCGGTTTCGTTACAAAACTAGATAATGTGCTTTGGAAGGAGAAACAGGAGTTGCCCCCCATCTCTTCTGAAGCCTTCTGATGACTGAGGGGACCGTCTGGGACCTCCCCGTACCTTGCAGATGTATTGGTCAGAAAAGTGGGGGAGGGGGAGGGCAGCTGGGATTCGTGGAACACCTCATGTGGGCCAGGCACTGTGTGAGGCTCCCTCCAAGTGTTGTCTCCTCTGACACCTACTGAGCTCTCCTTTGTGGCTCCTTTGAACTTGCATCACCTGGCATGATGCTCGTGGATACTAGGAATTCAATAGTAGTTGCTTAATTAAAAGTAACTAAATCTATACAAGGAGGAGGACGGAGCACTGGCTTGAGAATAAGGAGGCCTGGGTTCTAGCCCTGCCCATGCTCAGCTGCTTGATGACCTTGGGACAGCTGTCCACCCTGAGTCTCAGATTCCTCGTCTACAAAATGAGAAGGTTGAATAATACGATCCCGAAAGCCCAGCCAGCTCGGACTCCCGGTGGTTTTATGATTCCACAAGCACAGGAATAGGAGAACCCAGGACTTCACAATGAAAAAAGATGGCCAGCACAAGGAGAAGGAGCCTGCCCAGCAGCTCAGCTGCCCTGGACAGGGATGCGCTCAGGGTGGGGGCTGGAGGCCTCCTGGAGCCAGCCAGGGGCCCGTCCTCAGCAGGGCCGTGCCCACGACCTTAGCCATCAAACAACGCACGGCTCCAGCTCCTGGCAAGCACAGTTCAGCTTGAGGAGGCACTAGCGATGGGAGAAATAATGACCAAATTGCCTGAAATAATTACCACTTCCAAACAAATAAAACCCTATGCTATCTGTCAAGTCAATTCCCCGAAACACACACACACACACACACACACACACACACACACACACAGTTACAAGAGATCTTTGTCTAAACTCTGATGCGCGCCAGCCTCAAAACATGCACCATGTCGTTACCCCCAGGAGCACACAGAAGCACGTGTCTGTGTGCCCGAGCCCACGCCCGGAGTTCCCAGACAGAGCTCCCACCTCTGAAGTGGAAACGGCGGCACCAGCAACTCCCTGGGCCCGGCCCGCAGCAGAGCGCGTGTCTGGCCACGCAGAGCTCGGCCGCCCATCCTGCCACACAGGGCGGAGCTAACTAACGCACGGCCAGCACAGGCAGCGGGCCTTGAAGAGTCTCGAAAATGCCTAGTCTCTGGATGTTTGACCCGAGAGAACAGGTCCCCACCTCCAGCCATCTGGCGTGACAAGGAGGCGGCCTCCCTCTGGCCATCCTTCATCAGCATGACACTCTCTGAGGTGGTTCGTTTTGTGAGATGCCCGGGGTTTAAGACGATGCGTTTGTTCTGCCCACAGAATGGCAGCGTTGCCATTAGTGCATTTTGGATCCTGTTTCTTTCAGAAGTGGTGACTGTTCGTGTGTGTGCGTGCGTGTGTGTGTGCGTGCATGTGTGTGTGTGTGCATGTGCATGCGCACACATGCACATAAGCATGTATGTATGCATGTGTGCATGAACATGTATGTGTGTGCGCAAGTGTGTGTGTGTGAACACACACGCAGTAAGGTGCCAACCTTAAAATACAGTCAAGTCAGCTAAAAGAGCCACTCTTCGTCATTCGGTTCGTGTTACTGTGGCATTTTTTGTTCTCTCCGAATCGAAATGGCTGCAGAGCCGAGGCGCCGCTCTCGTCTTAATTACCGCAGAAACACTGCTAATTAGAAACCGGGGGAGAGTGCTCGGGGTTTGCCTCAGAATCAAAGGCGGCGTTATTTTCCAGCGGTTATTAAAAGACTCGCAGAAGAGGCTAAGATGACGCGATAAAGTTGTGAAGTGTGTTGAGGGCCCCGGCGGTAACAAAAGGCTGGAAGGGGAAATTAAATGTCTGGGAGGAAGATGTTCTCAGATGTTGGAATTATGCCTGCGGCCATCACACTGGATGCTGTGATCCCGGCTCCCTCAAACACAAGACGGGATCAAGAGATTTCCAAGAAACCCGAGGGCAGAACAAGTGTTGGTGGCTGAAGCAGGGCCCGACTCACACCTGTCACTCAGCAGACCTTGGCCGAGGACGTGAGTGCAGATACTGTGAACGTAGCATCTTCTTTCTGCCTCTGCCGCTCTTCCCATCTTTTTCTTCACCATTTCTTTAGCCTCGCGCTGAGTGTGTGCTCGAGGAATAGAGCAGAAGAGCAAAAGACCAAGAGGAGTCCATCTCTGGGGGTCTCTTGCACGTGGCAAGCCCCCTGTGTTTGGGGAAGACTGAGCTTCCAGGTGAGTGGAGAGCTGAGGAGATGGGCTGGGTGCCTGTGGTTCTGACCAGGCGGTCTCCAGGTGTGATTCCGACTCCTGGGTACCGTTAACCAAAGAGAACCACGCTCATGATGTATCTGATCCCTCTCTGTGTTTTCAATGTTTCAATGGCCGAAGCTGAAAACTCAGCCTGGAGGCATGAGAAATGGGGGCAGGGCTGAGATCTAAGCAGTCACGTGAGCGCAATTCAGGCATGGAAAAGGTAAAGGAACCGGCGTGGTGAAAACATGGGCAAGATAAACGTCTCAGAATTAGGCGTCCCCAGATAGTGTGCCAGAGATAGAGGGGTGCGTTACTCCAAAGCTATGCCATCTCTCCCCTCGCTTTAGATCGGTGGCTTCTGCAGGTCCGCAGAGGAGCAGCTGGTTTGCCATCTAGGCTGTGTGACCGTGGGCCCGTCACCCAACCTCTCTGAATTCCAGTTCCCTTGTCTGCTATTCCCTGCCCTGATCACCTCATGAGGTTGCTGCAGGGATCAAACAAGGCAATGTGTGTGCAGTGGCTTTGTCAATTGGACAGCGCTGTATGTAAAGTAGACATGATTACACTTGCGTCTCAGCACCAGACAGATGGGCTTCGCCGTCCAAATCTCGGGATTAGGAGTGAGAACCAGGAGTGTGTGCTCACGTGCAAAAACCCGGCTTTCGAGCCATGTTGAAGTTATCAGAAATAATCCTCTTCCGCCTCCCATGTCAATCAACCACGGTAGAGAGAGGAGTGTTCTTACTGCCAGGGTACTATGTGAATTAAAGGTCATTTTCTATGGCCTCTTGATTGCTGACGCAGAGTGTAAAAAGGCGAATAATACTTTCAGGCTCGTCGTGCAGGAAAGCAATTTCTTGGCTCATCCTGAAGGCTGTTCTGCAGAGGCAACTACTTTTAGCCATTTACTTTAGCATTTGCCTAAATAAATTTAGATAATATGTTTAGACTACTGTTTGTTTGTTTGTTTGTTTTTAATTTCTTTCAGGTTTTGGGACTCACATGTTGATTTATTTCTGCGAAAGGTACAGATTTAGCTCTCTTGAGGATTCCGGCCTCACTCCACAACCCCTCACACATCCACAAACACACAATGTAATCGACCACATTCACTGTCTAAATCAGGATTGAATGTTTGTTTACATGGTGTTGCTCTGTAAATATCATCCACAGCAAAGCTGTGTAAGGGCACAGTGATTGTGCTGACCTCTTGCATAACGTCTTGGTTGTCTCCGGAGTTCAACTTTTTATCTGCTTATTTTCCTTTTTGGCTAATTATCATTATTAACGAACTCTTTGGCAGACCCATAAAACATAAAAACAGCCAGGCACCTCAAGCAAAATGTCACTTCTGTGCTTTCCTAGGAAATACTCCTCCCGGAGGCCTCAGTCTCCCTGCCCCGTCAGCTGGCTGCTCTCTGGGCCTGCAGCACACCAGCCCTCCTGGCGCTCCCCTCGTTTGCATTTTAGGGACCCCTTGTGTCTTCTCTTCCCTGTAAGAGCCTCAGGGCACTCGGTGCCTTCCTCATCTTCAGCTCACTCCTTTGTTTCCTGGCACACTTTCTCTTTTAGATTCCTGCATCGCAGGTACATTTTTTTTTAGACTGAGACCGTAGATATTTAAAAACGCAACCCTTCTTCTCTCCCACTTGAGTGGTACTTTGACTGGGTATAAAACTAGGTTGGGAATTATTTTCACTCAGAATTTCGAAGGAACTGCCCTATTGTCTTTCAGAATCCAGCGTTCCTCTTAGAAAGCTGATATCATTCTGACTGCTGGTATTTTGTATGTCACTTGCCTTTTTTCTCTGGAAGCTGGTCTGAAATTTCGTGACAGCATGGCTTAATGTGGCTCTTATTTTTGTTTATTGTGCTGGGCACTTAATAAGCCCTTTCATTCTGCAGAATCAAGTCTTTTAATAAAAGAAAATGTTATTATATTTCTTTAATAGTTTTCATTTCTCTATTTTCTTTTTCTCTCCTTCTCTGATTCTGGATAATTGGATATAAGACTTCCAGGGATAAATCACCTACTTTTCTTGTTTTTATTGTTCTATTTTCGTGTACTATTTTCTGGGAGATTGCCTCACTTTTGTCTTTTACGCATTCTATTAATTAAAAATTTTTTTTCTATCTTAATCTTTAATATCCAAGAGCATTTTCTTGTTTTTTTTTTTTAATGTCCCTTTGTAAATAAGATCCTATTTTGTTGTTTCATAGATAAAATGTGTTCTTTTCTGTTCCTTGCATTTTCTGTTCCATTCTACTCTCATTTCCTTTTTTATTTGTTTTGACATTTTCTAGTCTTTCCTCAAATTTCTTAGTTTTCTTTTCTGTCTATTCATATCTAAACTACATATGCGCTGCTAGAAAGCTAATTAGATGCTGTTTGCATATGCATTGTACACATGTGCACACATGCGTGGGGATAGGGTACCTGTACGACTCTGGGGTTATCAGTAGGCTCATCAGTTGTAATCCAAGTCATTTAATTAGGAGACCTTTTATTTCTCCAGTGACATGGGCAGTCGCCTTCCCCGGGCTGAGAGTGACACATGCGTAACTGCATGGGGAGAGGACGAGGGGCCAGGGAGAGCCCCACGATTCCGTGTAGTGATCCCCCTTCATACCCCTGCTCTCAGGACTTGCCCTCCCACTGCTGTCGGCTGTGGTGGGCGTGTTCAAGTCCATGGCCCGTGTGACTCAGTGTCTCCAGAGAACCAACCTCTCGCCTTCCATCGAGAAGAGGGCAGCAAAGCTGTTGGATGAGTAAGGAGGGAAGGGAGTCTAGAGGGTCTGGCAGCCACTTTCACAGCTCCTTGCACCCCATCTTCCTGTGGGCAGTGCCCCCTGTACCTCGGTCTTCAGAGGCCCCTGTGTCTCTAGCTCCCGCATCTTTCCTGAGTTCCACATCGGTGCACTGCCTTTTAGCTTCCCCTTCTGTGGGTGCTTTCTATGCTCGTCTAAAGGGCTGACCTCTGTCTGCCTGCTTCCCATCTTTCAGATTTTGTTGCTACTTCGCACCTTTATTCCTTTTAGAGACTGTATTAGTTTTCTGTTGCTGCATAACACATTACCACGGATGTAGCAGCTTAAAACAACACAAATTTATTATCTCACAGTTTTTGTGGGTCAGGAATTCAGCACGTTTTAGTTGGGTCCTGGGCCCAGGATCTGATAAGGCCAAAATAGTGATGCTGGTTGGCTGTATCCTCATCTAGAAGCTTGACTAGGGAAAGGCCCACTTCTGGTGACTCCAGGTTGCTGGCAGAATTCATTTCCTTGCAGATGTAGGACTGAGGTCCCCATCGTCTTGCTGGCTTGGCCAGGCTCACTCCATGCCTCTAGCCCCTCCATTGCATAATGGAGAATTTCACACTGGAGCGCTTTCGTTTTTTAAATCTCTGTGACTTCCCTTTCTGTGAAAGAGAGAGGGAGAGAGAGAGAGAGACAGAGAGACAGAAAAGAAAGAAAGAAAGAGAGAGCGAGAGAAGAAAAGAAGGAAGGAAGGAAGGAAGGAAGGAAGGAAGAAAGGAAGGAAGGAAGGAAGGAAGGAAGGAAAGGAAGGAAGGAGAGAGAGAGAGAAAGAGAGAAAGAGAAAGAAAGGAAGAAAGAAAAAAAGAAAGAAAGAAAGAAAGAAAAAGGAAGAGAGAGAAAGAAAGAGAAAGAAAGGAAAAGAAGGAAAGAAGGAAGGAAAGAAAGAGGGAAAGAGGGAAAGAAGGGAAGAAGGAAAGAAAAAGGGAAAGAAAATAGAACAATAACATAAAACCTCTCTGCTTTCAGAGTGATCTTGTGATCTGGACAGGTTCACCTGGGTAATTTCCCTACCTTTAAGGCCAACTGTGCCATATGACACCTCTAGTTCCAGGAGTAAAACCTCAGATTCACTGTCCAGGATTGCACAGGGTGAGTTTGCCAGGGGGCAGGGAATCTTGGGGGCCGTCTTAGACGTCCGGCTACCACAGTGAGATCTAGTCCGTCATCTGTAATCAGAAGTCTCTCGTGCTCTCGTTAGCACATTTTTCGGGTTACCGGGGATTTTAGTTCATATCAGTGCTCCAGACATAGCAGTGAACTTGACCCCTGGCTTTTCACACGTGGGTGGTGCTGTCTCCAGCTGTGGCTTGGGAAGAGTGAGCCTTCCCCCAAGCTCATGGAATGAGCGAGCCTGGCATGCCTAAGAGCCCCACGGCAACCGGTGGCCCCCCACGTCCCGCCCCCCCCCCACCACAGCACAAGGCCGGAGAGCGGTGGGTCTCACCCGTTCCCAGCAGCCCAGCCACCCACAACCCACTGGGGTCACCGTGCTGGGCACTGCCCAGCTGCATGAAGACATTGCCAACGGGAGACCTCACCTCGGCTCGGCGACACGGTCATCTTTTCTGGCTTGGCAGCTCCGAGGGTAGCTATTGCGTGCGGTGATGAATCACTAATTTTTAGGAACCTTGACTGGAACCTGAAGGCAGGAGATAAATGGAAGTGGGTGGGCTGGGCGCGGGGGGGGGGGTGCGGTGAGCATTCCAGTAGATGAATGGCCAGTCAGGACTAAAAGATGGTTTTACATTTTCTGAGCGTAATCAAGTGAGATGTAACCAATATTCTGTAGCTCATTAGCTGCCGTCTCCTCACCTTCCCCGTCAGGTGCTCCCTCGTAGAGGAGCTCCTTGTCCATCTTACTTTTTAAAAACATTTCAGCTTAGAGGAAACTAGGTAGAGAGCTACTGGCTGGTAACCTGCCGGAGGGGAGGCCCTAGGGAGAGAAAAAAGGGTCACACGCGATTTGGTCGTAGACGAAAGGGGAGGAGAGAGAGAGAAAGCGTGGAGGCAGGAAAAGGGAGGAAGGTCGATGAGAGAAACGGTCTGATTTCAGTCTCTTTCTGGTGTGGGTGCATTTTCATGACAGCCAACGGGGCGTCACCAAACCAGTAAACTGTGTTCAGCAGCTGGAAGAAATTCCCAGAGGAGCCTCCCTCGGCTGTTACTAGGTGGAGTAGCAGCAGGATGTGCCTTACTCTTTACACGTTCAGCCTTCATTCCTAGCAAGGTCCCTGGGCCTCCTTTTCTGAAAACCTGCTTCCTCCATCTCCCCGTGGAAGGAGGGGTGGGGAGACAGGGTTCCGAGGCGGTAACCCAGGGAGGAGGGGACATTCGTGCCTTCAGGGCTGAGGACCCCTGTGTGAGAGCCCCCTTGGCTGAGCCCGTTTCGCGGCCCACCTGGTCCGCTGTGAAGATGGATGCTGAGAGCCTGGCTGTGGTCTCACCTGCACGTGAGTTTAGGGGCTTCCCACCAGGTCGGCCGCACGGCTGTGCCCACCTGGCCTCCCCTCTCATGCAGCCCCCTTTAGATTTCTGTTTTTTATTTATTTATTTATTTTAGGCGAGGCGACCCTTGGTTGCCCTCACAGATGGTAAGGACCTTGTCAGCTTACGATCCCTTATTTTTTATTTTTTATGCCTTCAGCACCTGGTCTTCCCAGGTGGTCTCCCACCCAAGTACTCACCAGGCCCGACCCTGCTTAGTTCCTGAGATCAGATTCCTAAATCCAAAATCTTATCACGTTCCTGTTTTAAAACCCTTGGTGGGCCTCAGTTGTCTACAGAGCAAAGCACAGGCCCAAATTCCTTACCAGGGCATTCGATGCTCGTTATAACGTGGCTTCAGCAAGTGTTGTTTGCAGCTGCCACACTCCACACACAGGCATTTGTTTTAGCCGCACTAACTCGCGCCTCTCCCAGAATCCCCTCTGTTTATTCCACTCTGGTACCTTTGCAGACGCTCTTCCTTCTGCCGGAGGCCACTCTGCCTCTCCTGGTCCGTGTATGAGAAAGCTCCTCCCCCGCCCGGTCCCGGCTTCCGTCTCTCCTCCTCTGAAGTTCTTTTCTTGCCACCGATTCCTGCTTTGTCTTTTCCACTTCACTGGGATCGGCCGAGTTGGCTAGTGGTTCATTAAGGGGAAGTGAAAACTGGACAGGTTCGAGGTCGAGGGGAAGGGGTTGGCAGAGCTTTGGACTCTGCCTGAGAGGATGGCGACAGTCCTGCGTGGAATAAATTCAGAGACGTGTGACTTCGGCGTGACTCGGGTGGGGCGTGTCAGCGTGATGTGGAGGGCGCTGGGAAGGAGAAGCCGGTGGGAGAGATGCTCGAACGAGCCGTGCCTGGCACTCTGCTCAGCAGGTGTGTGGGAGGCAGGCCAGCCGCCCTGGGAGACAGAGGTCCCCTGCCACCCACAGGACAGTTGATGTCTGTGGCATGTCTGCTTGGACAGCAGTTGCTCTCCGATAGGGCCAAGGATGAGCTAAGAAGACAAAGCAATGTGCAAAGGAAGGAAGGGGAGAGTGACAAGCCCTGCTCGGAGCAGGGCCAGCTGTTCATGTCACCCCAGCTCAGCTCCAGCTGGGAGCAAGCAGACCCTGGCCGCTCGAGGTGAGCCTCTGCCCGCTCCCCACCCCCGACCGCACTGCCAGCTGGGAAATTCATTTGCTTCCCGGTGCATGCACACCTCTGCCCGGAGGGGAGACCGCAGCCTGCCCCCGAGTCCAGAGGACCCCTCTCCAGGTCAGACCCTTGGCCGCACACGGCAGTGACAGGGCGACCCCACAACTCCCAGCACAGCCGCAGCCTCGGCGGCGATGAAAGGCCACGCGCGCTTTGAAACGCCTCCCGAGGGCTCGCCGAGCTCGGCACTCCGACGTGCGCCGTCCTTTTAAATCTCTCCAGCTTTGAGCTCTGCAGCGCAGCCCTGGCCTCGTGGCCTGTCTGCCTTCAGTCTGGGTCGGAGTGGAGTGCCACGCTCCGTTAGCTGTGCCCCGATCACCACACAGAGACGGGGACGGGAAGGGGCACCCGTAAGCGATGACGTGGCTGGCGAACCGGCGTCTTGCCCGGGGGAGTCAGCGCTGGCAGACCCTGCCCCTCTGGGGCCCGGCGTCCTTCGTCTTCTGCACACGTCACACTGAGCCTCACCCCAGAGTCTGTGTGGCCCCCTGCATCATCTCCCCACTCCCCAGGGGCACTCCTGGAGAAAGAGCTGGAACCTCCTCCCGGAAACCCCCGCCCCGCGTGGGTCTCGGCCCGTGGTGAGTGCCGAGTGCACCCCAAACGTGAGCCTGCCTCCCTCGCCCTCTCTCATCCTCCGATTCTTCTGCCCTCCTTTTGATTTAATTTTTTCCTCCTTTCTCCTCCTTTGCATCTTTTCTCACCTTCCAATTCAGGTCAGACTGATAGAGGGGGAGACTGTAAAAAAAAAAAAAACCCAGGCAGGTACCCCACATGGAAGGCGCTGTGCTCGTGACATTCCAGTCCTGCTCTCCGAGAACCCAGAAGCTTCTCCTCCTGGGCCCTCCCGTTTCCTTCTCCGCCACATCCCTTGTTGGTGATGCTCGTGATCGTCTTCCGAGGCAGGGCTCGCAGCTCAACTCTTTCTGTGCCTCCGTGAGGCACAACAGGGCACAGTGGTCAAGGGCCTGCCCCCCGGGGCTGGGTGGCCTTAGTCTGAATCCTGGCTCTGTCCCTCATTAGCTGTGTGAACTCGGATGAGTCATTCATACTCTCTGTGCCTCAGTGTACTCATTTACAGAATGGGAATGACAATAATAGACCCCACCTCATAGCATCGTTTTGAAGGTTTCAATTAATACCCACAAGGCAATGCAGCTCAGCCAAGTGCTTAGTGACCACTAGATAAGTGTTTGCTGTTATGATTGCTAATATTATGAGCCAATCAACAAATATTTTCAGGCAGACAGCCTAAGACTTACATCATCAGTCTTTCCATTTCTAGCCGATTCTTCTCAGTGTGCAAACAGCTTCCAATCTCTTCTATCCTAAATAAAATTGTCCTCCTGCTCCGTCATCCACCTTAAGCTGTTTTTCTCTCTTTCCTGCTTTTCGGTCAAGAGCATTCCATGCGTAATCCACACTCACCATCTCCGCCCCCTCACCCCTCGTCCGTGCCTCAGTGCACAGCGACCCAGCTTCAGACTCCACCACGCCACGAAAACGGTCCTCTCTGAGGTGGCCGGTAACCGCCCTGTCGCTACGTCTAATCCCCTCGCTGTCGCTTTTGGACTCATCGATCGCTCACTTTCTCTCGAAGTGTTTCCTTCGTTTTTGAGATGCCATTTTTTTTTTTTTTCCGGTTCTGACCTTCAACTCTTGCTCTGTCACGCTGAGGTAATCATCCCCAGATCTCAGGGGCTCACAACAAGACACGTTTTCCTCGGCGCTCACATTCCACGTCCACTGAGCATTGGGTGTGTCTCTGCTTCTTGTGTCTCCTTCATCCAGGGGCCCACGCAGAAGGGACAGAGAACCTTCTGGCAGACACACACAGTGGCTCCTGAGACTTCCGCTTGGGTGCACGTCACCTTTGCTCACGTTCCGTTGGCCAAAGCAAGTCACGTGGCCCAACCCTGATACCGAGAGATCAGTGAAGTCCACGCCTCACACTTGCAATGAGCAGGGGCCATGCAATGATCTTCTAGAGAGACAGCGGATAATGGAAACAATAATACAAGCTACACCCTGCTTCTCCATCCATCTTTCCAATAGCTTGTTCCTGGCTTCTTCCCCTGGACCGTGTCCATCCACTCGCTTCCTAAGCATCAGTGTCCTCCAGGCCTCCTCTCTCTGCCGGTCCCCTGTAGGCCATTTTACCCGTGTCCTTAACTCCGGTAAGTACTTGTGTTCTTAGGATTTTCGCGTTTCTAGCACAGACCACCACTGGACATGTTCACTGGCCCCTTGAACTTCACCTGTCCCGAATTCAGCTCCTCCTCTTACCCTCCCATTTCCTTTTTCTCCATCACAGTTAATGATACTATTGTTGATCCCAATGTCCTTATAAGTCAGAACCTGGGGAGGCTCCACTGTGCCTCCCTGCTCACCCCATCCGAGAGTCAACTGGAATCCGTTCTGCCTTTGAGATACGTCTCCAACCTCTTCCTCACTCTTTGTTTATCCTGCTGTTAGTTCCCTGCGTTTGGGCCCTCAGGATTCCTTGCTTAGTTAGTCTCTAAGTGGCCTTGGACTCCATGTCTGCGTTGCAGCAAAGGTATCTCCTCCTCCACTCAGATCTTGTCCCCTCTGACCTCCAGAGGGAGGTCACTCCACTCTGCTCTTCGCTGCGTAAGAAATGCCAGAGGCTCTGCCCTTCGCCCGGAGTGAAAGTGAAGCTCCAGGTCGTGGTAACCAGGCTTCCCCAGCCAGGGTCCTGCTGGGGTTTTCGTTGCTCTGTTCTGGAGCTCGCCATCTTGCATGCTCTACTTTGGCCGAGCCGGACTTCTCAGGGGTGTCGAAATGCCTCACGATGTTTCTCGTTCCTCTGTTTACTCATCCTCGTCCCTCTGTCCCAATGCTCTTCGCATTGTCTTTGTTTGCTGCACACCCACTGACCCTCAGCACCCGTCACAGCACCTGTAGCGAGGCCTCCCCAGCCCCGCCCATCCCCCTCGCCCCTCTGCTCTCCAGCAGCTAACGCAGCCTTCGCTACAGCACCAGTCCCATGACATCGTCACCCATGTCCCTCCTCTTCTACGATAGACTTGGAGTTCCCAGAGCAGAGACTGAATCGTCGTCGCCTTCGAAACTGCTCAGGAGCTAACTCAGCATATGCACACTGGACGCTCTGAGGGAATGGAGAAACGAACGAATGACAGTCCAGTCTGCGTCCCTTTAACGCAGTGGCCGTGTCCTCGTCACACTTCCTGCTCTTCCTCTCTGGCTGCTTCCTGGCTCTCGGTGACGCAGGCTGCCTCCAAGGCGGGAGGGCCGCCTTCTCGTCTTCCTGTTAGCAGTGGTGTCTCTGCGGCCGCGATGGCCCGAGCCGGATAGTTCCAGCCTTGCAGGGCGCCTTAGCACGCCTCCCTTTCCTAGAGCCTGTCTCTCCTCTGCAGCCGCCCGCACCCTGCCCTTCAGCTTTCCTGCCCCCACACCCCCGCTCAGCTGAGCCCTGGGTCGCCCTGAACCCGGCTAACCCGTCACTCTTGCTGCCTCTGGTTTCTCTCCCTGCTTCCTTCCTGCTCCACCTCTGCCCGGGCCGGCTGTGGATTTCGCAGGGCCCAGTGTGAAATGAAAACAGGGGCCCTTTGTCCAAACGTCATTAAGAATGTCAAGATGGCCACAGCACAGCGGTGAACCAGACACCAGCATGGGTGCCTCCCGGGTGCCACACGACCCGCGTGCTCACGCAGTGGAGGCTCCGCCTCCCGGCTCCAGGCCGAAGCCACCCACCCACGGGCAGGGGGTCACACTCGGAATATATCAGTTCTTCAGGAAAATGAATTAGCGAGGATGAAGAGAGGGTGTGTTTTTGTCTGCACAAGGTCAACACGTTGGAGAGAATTTGGTAGAATGAGTCAAATCCGAATGAGGTCTTTCATTAACGCAGACGGAACAGAGGAATGAAAAAGTTGTGCGTGTATATTAGAGATATGATTAATACGTATGATGATTTGGTAAGTAGAGCGTTTGGACCACTGCCATGAAGAAGTTATTTTAAAAGTAAGGATAAGCTTGCTCATTAGAAGCGTTTTGTGATTACCAAGAATGTGCTTGTCTTTGTTCGCGGCCAATGAGAAGATGCGGGTGGCGTTGGTTCTGACGACAAGGGACAGAAGACAGGCCGAGAGGGGGTCTGAGAGCTCATTCACTGGTCCATCCATTTCTTTAGTTGAACATTTATTTATTAACTCATTCCAAGCCAGTGACTCAGATGCAGAGGCTTCCTCAGAGCCAGGTGGTGAGAGATTAGAGTTGGGGGCTGGCTCCCACACCCAAAGGTGGGCTGAGTGTATCTAATACAAAACAGCAGCCCTCCTGAGCGCCCATAAACTTACGGGGAGGGAGATGTGCTTGCACTTGATAAAGTAAACCACCAGCAGGGAAGGTGCCAGCGCCCAGGCGTGGAGGCGGGGCTGAGGCCGGGAGGGCCTGGGGCAGGAGCCGGAGGAAGTCGTGACTTCCTGCCATCTCTCTCTGTCCCTTTCCTCCAACCTGACGTTCATTCACGCGCATGAAGGAGGCTCTTGGCTCCTGGGATTTGCCCCACGCTGAGCGCCACGCTGCTGCCGGTTGTCACAGTCTTGCTCGGACACTGGGTGGTACTGCCAGCAAGACCTGCGTTTTCAGAGTGTCTTCCACCTTACAACCATCATCTCCCGTCGATCCCCACGATGGCCCCGTTTGCAAACTATTAGATCGGACCATACAAAATTGCCATTTCCGTGGGTCAACTATCGTCGAGCGTGGGCAATTTCGTGCGGTTCGATCTAACACCGGTGGTGGTATCACCCGTATTTATTTTCTCAGTGACCGAGACAGAAGCTTGGAGAGACTTTAACAGTCTCACAGAGCCAGCCGTGGGGGTTGGGCTCCAAGATGAACTTGAACTCAGATTCTTGCTGTTGAGACGTTTGGTCTGTCTTGAAGTAAGTCAGCCGCACACACACACACACGCACACGCACACGCACATACACACACACGCGCGCGCGCGCACACACACACACACACACGCACACGAGTCGGGAGACTCGCATGAATGTGCTTTAAACTGCCCCCCCCTTTTCTTTCAGCCCTAGATTCAGTAACGGCTCTTTGTACAAACTCATTCATTTTTAATCGGTGGACTGTAATGATTTGTTACAGAGGATCTTTAATTCTCAGCTGCGCTTCATCAGTACCGAACGGGACTTTTCCTGGCATTTTATGTGGACAGGACTCTCAGTGCAATAGCTCCCTGCCATTACTTAATCACTTGTTTGCTTTCCCCCTGCACGCAGTCTCCAGCAGCATCGAGCGCTGTTTAATGCAGGCATTTTTCCCTTGTCGAGCGAGTGTGGCGTGCTGAGCTGTAGGCGCAGGGAGCCGCAGCGGGAGCCTCTGGGCGTCCGAGCCGTGGTTGGATGCTCGTTGGCGCTCTTTGCTGGGTCAAGGGCGAAGCCAGGCGCTGAGGGCATGCCGGCCTCTGGGCGGGCAGCCGCAACCCAACCCGGACAGGTTATTTATCACGCGGGCGCCCGGTGCAGGGGAGAGGGATGGAGCTGATGGCACCTAACCCCTCCGTGGAGGATGAGGAGGTCTTCCCAGGGAGGTGACTCCTGGGGGATGCATCTTAACCAGGCAGAAGTTTCTGGCGGATAATGAGTGAGCGTGGGAATTGGGAATATGCAGGCATTTGAGCAGGGGTGGGTGCAGAGAGGAGTCAGGGCGGGGAGGCAGGGGGCGGGGATCAGAGAGGTGAGTGGGGCTGCGTCACAGAGGGCCTTGGGCATGATTACACCTTGAGAGGTTCAAGAAGGGAAATAACCAGAGTAGATTTATTTTAGGAAAATCTTTCTGGGAGCAGCTTAGAGAATGGATTGGAAGGGGCTGAGAGGGGCGGCGGGAAGCCCGAGAGGAGGAGGAGGAGAGACTGAGGAGGAGGAGGAGAAGGAGGAGGGGGAGGAGGAGGAGGACGAGGAGGACGAGGAGGAGGAACAGGCAGGAGCTACCGGGGCCCGAGCTGAGGGGCTGGAGAAGCGGGCGATCAAAGTGAAGGCTGGGTGGGGAAGAAGGCCTGGGAAAGGGGAAGGGCAAGGCCAAAGTTCTCGGTTACCCTCTCGGGCCCGGCCTGGGGCGCTGCTTGCTGTCCCTGTCCCAGACACCACGCCCTCCAGCTGCAGGCCGGGCAGTGCACAGGGCAGGAGCCGGTGGCCCAGCGGCTGGCGCTGAGGGCAGGCTCTCCCCTGAGCTGCCAGCTCCCTCCAGCAGCTGGAGTCCGCTTCGTATGACCTCACCCCGACCCTGGCCACTGAGAGGACATTGCAAATCCTTCCGTCCCCCTTGCCACCCCTGCATTTTGGTATTTCTGGTGCTGCCTGGAGTCTAGCATTGCCACTGAAAGGTCTGAAGTCGAGCCCTGGAAAGGCATGATTCTGGAAAGTCACCTGCAGATTCCTTCCGCCTGGGAGAGGGATCGGCGATGCGTCAGAGGGGACCCCCGGCTCGGCTGCAGGCACAGGCGAGACCCGCCTAGGGTTTCCTCACGGCCTCCGAACGCTGGGAGGTGCAGGGGGGTCGTGCGAAGCTCTGTCACCACGAAGGCACCTGTCAGCACGACGAGAGTGGGGACGGATGATGCGGGGTCGCCGTGGCAGTACTGTGGTCTGACGTCAAAGGACAACACCACAGCAGAAGTCAGACGGTGCTGGCTCTCCCACCGCTCTATATTCGAGACCCTGTTGCTGTCCTTTTTGTGAAAACACAGAAAGCGTGACGTCGATTTAATTCGTCGTCTTCAGCTCTGTTTCTGATCACCTTGCCATGCGCCCTTTATCCTTCTGACGCCCTCTACGGCGGTCCTTAAGTCCCTCTTCTCTCTCGGTGTCCTAGACCAATAGCTGACGATACTAATTCATGCTATAGTGTGAGTGACTTCTGTTTTGGTTTAAAATGCGAACATCCCCGGGAGGGGCAGATGGTAAGACAAAGGTATGATGACTCTATTGGTAGCAATGTGAATTCTAGAAACAGAGACTTGGAGGGTTTTGTGAAGACCATCCACTCATGCTGTGTAAGCAACTGCCTGCGTAAGGAGGGGACTCATTGCTCCCGGCACCTTCCCAGGAGGAACCGTGAGGTTCCTTTAGAACTTCAGGGATGAAAAGTGGAGAGGGTCTGTGTTTCTCTTCTGAGATTCAGAAGCCACCAGGTCTCTGCACAGCTGGTTCTGTTTCTGGAAGAGACATTCTTTCCCATTCCTGAACTGGGCACACCCATCTTCGTCTGATTCCTCTCTGCCTTCTCTGACGCCGTGCTCGGGTCCCAGGGTGCTCTGCACACGCCTTCATTAAACTCCTGACACAGAACCTCGTGGACGCATCTTTCCATCCACACTACATGACTGTGTCTTCCCCAGGGGCCGTGAGCTGCTTTGCAAGGGTAGGAACCATTTCCTGTTCAATGATTTTTAGTTCTGGCTGATAGTAAGTGATCCCTTAATAATTTTTCCCTTCCCTTCCCTTCCTTTCCGTTTCCTGCGTAGGGTGACTACAATGGGGAACTCTGAGAGAGGTTTCGTTTGGGAAAATCCCTCCGGCTTTTCCCACGGCTATGCTGTCACGTTCATCAGTCCCTCCCTGGAGAGACTAGATGACAACGTCACTCTCTGTACCTTTAAGAATCTCGCCATGTCGGTTCAAACGCAGGCATGAGAGGGTGACAATGTTGGAAGCCTGGTTTCCTCTCAGCCCGTGGGGATGGCCTGGACCTGAAAAGCAGCCTCTGGGGATCAGCCGCTTCGACAGGGTGGAATCTGAGAGTCTGGGGGGGGGGG
>PVKZ01006966.1:0-28040 GCA_004027375.1 Macroglossus sobrinus | reverse complement strand
GTGCCCTAGCTGCCTTCCTTGCTTCACTCTAGTCTCGGCCCTTCGGTTGCCTCCCAGTCTGGGTAACCCCTGGGTTCCCGTTGGGCTAAACCCAGGCTTTTCACACTGCGCATGCTCAGAACCCTCAGGGGTTCCTGGAGGTGTCTGCTACGTTTGGGATGCAACCCATCTCTCCCCAACTTCTCTTCTTTAAATAGGGCAGCTCCTCTTTTTGAAATCTGTTTTATCTTATGCATCCCACTCCCCAACCCCTCACATAATGATTTTATCTGGGGCGTGGGAGGGGAGGCGATGTAGCTAGAACCAGGAGGAAAACCACTGAATACAACAAGCCCTGCCTTCAAAGGTCGTGGACTTAAGGGGACGGGAGGAGGATGGGTGAGTGGGAATGTGCAGGTCTGCGCCTAGAATCCCATTTGGAACTCTGGCCCAATGCTATGCCTTGTTTTCTCTTCTTTTCTTTAAATTATTATTATTATTATTTAAATTCTGAATGATTTTGAGAACAAGCAAGAATAGAATAAAATTAAATATGGAACTTTCCAGCATTGTTATGTATTAACATTTATTTCATTTTTTTTTTAAAGGAACAAAACAATCCAGAGTAGAAACCACCTGTGTAAGCTTCACATTCTTACACGCCGCCAAACCCAGGAACCCAGTTCATGAAGTGTTTACCATGCCCACACATGTTTTTCTACTTTTACTACGTATGTATGTGTCTATAAAAATTACGTAGTCTTGTTTTACAGGTTTATAAACCGTATATAAAAAGGCATCATGCTCTCTGTAGCCTTTTACAATTTTTTTTTTGGGGGGGGGAGTTATTGCTCAGCATTTTAAAATTTACGATTTTAATGCTTTATTGTGTTCTCTGGTATAACGATTCCACAGTTTATCTTGTGGAGGGGCATGTGGATGTGTCTACTTTTTCGTGATTACGAGCACTGCTGCCACGAATATCCACATGTCCGTTTCCTTCTGTGACACCTGCCCCATGTTCTCTAGGGAGTGGACCTGGGAGTGGGCTTGCTGGCTCGCTTGAGAAGAACATGCTTCTCCTCCTTTGCTGGGCATCCCCCAAATTGCTCCCGCGTGGGCTTCCACTCCAATGACCCATGGGCTCCGGTGCCCAGCTGCCCACGGCCTTGTAACCACTGGCATTGTCAGACTGCATTTTTGTGGGTCTGACAGATACAAAGGGGCGTGTCTTTGGTCGCAGATTTGCATTTCCCTACTGACCACTGAGGTTGAGCGTACTGTCACAAGATTTGGGGGGCATCCTGGTCTCCCCCTGTGGTCCAGTATGCTTCCCACCCAACATGCTGCAATCCACAATAGCCTGGTGGGACGTAGCACTAATCAGTCTTGTTTTGGGACCAGTTTATAACATGCTTCTTGGACATACAGCAGGTCTGTCTTCCCATATTCCTGGTTTTTAATAAATTCCCTTGTTCAAGAGGCTCAAAGTGAACTTGGGAGACGAAGAAGATGAACCTTGTGGTACAGCCCCAGGAAGAACACTCCAGGGGCGTGGAGCGGGGAGGGGACAGCCCGGAGCTGCATCCCAGACCTTACATCCTCCTCAAGCCAGCACGAAGCCCACTGGGAGATGATCAAGTCAGCAAAACATGTCTTATCCTCTTTATTTGGAAACCCTTCCTTCTAACTGAAATGGATTCATAGGCAAGAGTTCTGTCTTTGCTCCGTAGTGCTTCTCAGGAAGGCTTGAAGGACAGAAGTTAACTCCTGGAATTAACATAATTCGAGAATTCCAGAGCTCTAAGGACAATAATGTGGTCCAAACCCTCTCTCAGCCCCAACCCCGATGATTACAGATTGGGAGCTCACAGCCGAGAGGGGAAACCTCCTAGATAACAGTAGAGGGTGGCCACTCCCGGAACCACCTGCTGGGATTAAACACCCGCTGTGCCCCACGTGGAGCCACATGCCTCACCCAGGGGTACAAAGGAGAAGGTGTTACGGTATCATTGAGATGCTGAGACACGCAGAGAAGACACCCATCGCGAGCATCACAGATCGTGCACGCGGGTGGTGAAATGAGCGAGGTGCCCGTGTGTGTCTCTCCTCTCACTCTCCGCCCCTTCTCCTTCTGTCCTTCTTCCTTGTCCTGTCCTGTCCTTCTTCCTCGTCCTCACTCCTCCTCCTTTTCTCTCCTTTCCTCTTTGCCTTCCCACACCTCACTTTTTCTCTTGTGTCTTCTTTTTTTCCTCCCTTAGAATAAGGAGACCAGGTTGCGACTCAGGGCAACCAAGACCTCTGAATTCCGTCACTGGCATCACTTGCTCACGGGTCCACTCCCCTGCCCTGGGCCTCAGTTTCCCTCAGACAACAAGGATGTGTCCATAACTAGATGACAGGCCTCTCCCAGCTCTGTTCTGGGTGCTGGTGAACAACAGTCGTTTGGAAATGTCTATTTCTAAGTTTTCTTGAGGGGTGACTCCTTTAGCCAATGTCCCCCCAAAACAGTTTGTATCTGAAGTATTGGGATCAAAGCCACTTTTCCTAAAAACTTCCTAAAAAGCCACTTTTCCTAAAAACAATTGCTAATTGTCTGCAGGCATTTTTTTGGTCGTGCTCGTCTTCCAAAGATATGAGCGTGAACTCGGCAGCTTGGTCCCTGCAGCGCCCACAGGTGCTCTTCCAGTGGTGGGTCCGCCAGGTTTCCAAGCTTTGTTTCTTCCAGGTCTGAAATTCTGGGGGTATGAGGACTTCTGTTTGAACAGGTAGAGGAACCAGGGCTCAAACCACCAAGCGCTTCCCCATCTGTCGGGGATCTCATTAATAACTCTGAACCGTAGCACACTAGTGTTTCAATTTGTCGATTTCTCCAGTATCAATACATCATTCTCTGCAAATAATCAAATCATCTCCAATTAATGCTAGGGAGAGAAAGCAAAGACAACAGTTTGAGGGTTGTAAAGAAGAAGAAGGGAAATAATTATTCACCACTGTCATTCCCTGCGTTGTGAAAGGGTGGATGACAGAGCTCGTTGCCCCCTCAGCGTCTGTGGGGTTACCGACATGATGCTTTTGTGCAGCTCAGGTCTGGGGAGCCCAGCGTGAGAACGAGGACAACCCAACTGGGCACGAAGGCCCGGGAGTGCTAGAATTCTTGGGCCAAATGCAGGTCTGACTGAGCCTCAGATGGACATAGATTTGTGCTGCTACGATACTGATCTTGTTTCTCTCTCTCTCTCTCTCTCTTTTTCTCTCTCTCTCTCTCCCTCTCTCCCTCTCTCTCTCGCCTCAGGCAAGCCATTTGACCTTGGTTCTCCTGCCAGTAAAATAGGGATAATAACATACTCTTCTAAGGGTGCCTCTTAAGAATAATTGGCCAGTTTTTGCAGGGCGCTTTGAAGAAAATTGCTGTGAAGCTGTTCTGCTGGCCTTAGAATTTTCCTTGGTGCAAATATCAAACAGACGAGAAAGGCCAAAGTTCTGGTTCTGTCCCTCTCAGCTGAACCATTTTCTCCAGTTCAGCTGGAAGAGAGGAGGCTGCGGGAGGGGCTGGGATCCCAGCCTGGGCCTGCCTGGAATGTTAAAGGCATAACTTTGCCTTTGATGCCAGGGCTGCAACGCTTGTTAATTTTAATAGGAAGCGAGCAGAGGCGGGAAGGTTCTGCCTGGCAGAAGAAAACAGGTCGGGCCGAAGACCATTGTAGCCAACTCCACTTGGAGCTGGTTTGGCTTTGAAGTCCTTGGCCCCAGAGCTGGAGTCACAGGACAACTCCTAGATGTCAACGGGGTAAGTGTGGACAGATGTCTGGAGTAAGTGTGGACCTGAGGCCCTTCGGTTCCCAGCTCGGAGCAGATGGCATCGTCTTAATTTGGGAATCACCTTAGAGACAATACTTCCCTGAGCTGCTGGATTTCCAGGAAAACTTACCATAAGGGTCTCAGATATAAATGGCCTAAGGGACGGAGCAGTTAACCCATAAGAGTGAAGTAAACTGATTATAGGTAATAGGGCGTGGTGGGGCCTGGTAAACGGACTGAGCTCCAATTAAATAGTGACCTTTGGGAATGAGGGTCAAATTTTGTCAGCTCTTCTAATTTTATAGGAGAAATTAAAAATCTGAATTCTGTATGGGTGTGTGTGTGTGTGTGTGTGTGTGTGTGTGTGAAATATTCCAATTTTTGAACACCAGTAAGAGTTGATTATTATTTTTAAACACTCTCCTCACGAACAAACACATCCATAGGCCAGAGCAGCCCCAGGGCCCCGCTTTGTGACGTCCTGTCACTTCAGGAGTTCAGAGTCTCTTACAATTCACCGAGAGGCCTTTGGTTACTATTTCCTAGAGACTTCAGAACGATGTCTGGTTGAGGGCATCAGAATCACCCAGTGAGAGCTTTTCAAAACCAGTTTTTAGGAGCTCTGATTCAGTGGGCCTGGAGTGGGATCTGGGGAGTGTCTCATTTTTTTTTTTTTTTTGACTCCTCAAATAATCCTGATGTGCAGCCAGGTGTGGGAAATGGTGACATCAGCGGTTCCTCTCAGTGGTTTTTAATCGTTTTAGAGTCATAAACCCTTTTGAGAAGCTAAAGAAAGTTACTGACACTATCCCTAGGGAAAAAAAAGATGTTCATCCTGAAAACACTTTGGAAACAATATCAGGGGGCCTGAGTACTGTCCCTCTGAGGGTCGTCCACAGCCACCAAAGGAAGAACCTTGGCAATTCTCGAAGCTGGAATTCCGTCTGCAAGAGCCATGAAAGTAGCTCCCAGGGTCTCACTTACACCCCTCCAATGACAAGGAGCTTGTTATCTTTGAGGATAACCTATCCCTTTTGGGGAGAACATTTAGCTTCAGTAAAGTCTTTTTTTTGTGACGAGCTGCCTCTTTTTATTAGCATCCTTCTCCACCTCCCTTAGCTTTTACCCACAAGTCCCACGTTTGTTCTCTGGCCAATCTCTCTTGTTTTGCTGGGGTAGGGAGGGGACAGCTACCACTGGAGGCCAGGAGAAGCTGGGCGGTGGCCAGTGTTGAGGGGCTACTCCTCTTGGGATTTGAGATTTTGGGGACAGAGTCTGGTGATACTTGTTCATGCCACCTCATCCCTTTGTCCCCTTCGGGACACCCTCCATTCATCCAGGACAAAATACCAAACCTGAATGTTTGCTTCACTTCAGCGTCACCATTCTTTCCCTGCACCTTTCCCTGTGGCTGACCCTTTTCCAGGGGCTGACCCTCCAAGCCTGGAAGATGAACCTTTTCAACCTGAGTCAGGTACAGCTTGCAGATACCAGAAACATCAAATAAATGATCATTTGATCAGTTTAACCCAGCACTCTTGCTTTGGCCAGGATCTGATGGGCACTTGGGGGCGAGGAATGACATTCTCTATGCCCTCATGCCCTCGCTTATTCATTCAACATCCACCAAACACTGACCACACAGTTGTAAATGGACCTCCAACCTAGCCTCAGATCTGTCACCTAGCAATCTGAAGCCCTCTTAAACTTGTGTTTATCCTTGGCTCCTCCTACCTCTTGTGGTAGAAAACATTTGTAAGGTCTTCTGAGCAAAGTCGGTTGGGGGTGTGTGGATCTTCTTTGCCTTAAATGCTTTTAAACTTCAAGGGAGACTTCTTATAATAATAATAATAATAATAATAATAATAATAATAATAATAATTAAGGTTGGGTGTCCATCATCCCTCCCTCTGCATCCACTTTGGGACTTTATAGATTTAATGCAAGCCCAGCCTCCTTTTCTCCATCTGGAAGAAGCCTCATTTTGTAGCTCTGTCATGCACCATCCCTTTGATTGCTTTAGTCATCTGTACTTGCCTGACAGATGTACCCAGCTTTGAATGCAAATGCCTCTAAGTGTTCTCACTCACCTTTCACCCCAGGGCTTCTGGAAAAAGCAAACACGTAACCCTGAGCGAATCCCACAAGGAGGTGGGGGAAATGGCATCCTCTTACCAACCCTGTAGAAAGACAGGGCGGACTGGCCAGTCGTCATTGGATGGCCTGGCAGGGTCTCGCTCATGTATGCATTCAGGGGTTTACGCCACAAATATTTACCAAGTTCCTAAGATGTGTTAGGTTCTGGGCTGCATGCTGTAGATATGGCACTTAATAACACCCAGCAAATCCTGACCCTTCTAGAGTTTATATTTTAATAGGGGAGACAGAAGACAAATAAGCACACCCATGAATAATTACAGGTTGTGATATGTGACATGAGACATAACTACAGATATGTTAAGGGGAACCCAGCTCAGACAGAGGAAGTAAAGCTTCAGCTGAGACCTGTGGAAGGAAAGTGATCTAGGCAGAGAGAATAGCATATGCAAGGGCCCTGTGGCTGGAAGGAGCTTGGTTTTCTTGAGGACCTGGAGCAGCCAATGCAGCGAGAGGTGGTAACTAAGGAGGAAGAGATACTTCCAGAGATGTGATTTCAACGCCTACAGGGTTCAGAGAGTTTCGTGAATGAGTGAAGTGAGCCAGGTCAGAGATAAATGAGAGCAGTGGAGACTGTGGCAAATTGGCAAACACACGCCTGATGTATAAGAAGCAGCCACTGCTCAACTCCAGCTGGCCTTAAACATGTGTAGATGGACCCTGTTGGTCCAGTATGGCCAGAAATTTTGATATTTCAAGAGAATCCTTAAATCTAGATTTTTGTACAATATCTTCTATCAAAAAACAAAACAAAACATGGAGCTCTCCACAACCCATGTTGGAGGGCAAAATGTGTCTCCCAGGGTGCTGCTTCTTTGCAGCCCCCGGGCTGGGTAAATCCACAGCAGGGAATTAAAAATTTTGAAGAGCTGGGACTTCCCCCCACTACTCCCCCGTCAACGTTCAGGCCAAAGGACTCGCTGCTTCCAGCTCTGGCTCCATCAGGTGGTTTCCTGGGGGAAAGATTGAGCAGCCTTTTGGGCTGACTTCCTTTGGGCCTCAGGTGAGCTTTTAACCGTGGGGCTGGCTCAGTTTCCCTACTTGCAGTGGGAGCACAGAAGCCAGGTTTGGGTTTAGGGCTGCCTGGGGCTGCAGTGTGTGGAGTCATTCGGGTTAGAAAATGACTCGGTGAGGCTTCCGGGAGTGAGGTGCCCAGCAGAGTTCAGAAGAAGATCTCCAAGGGCTGGACACCACTATATAGGTTTCTCTTCCTCCCCTCCTGGTCTCCAGGGGGCCTTCCCCGGATGGGAATGTCATGGGAGTCCAGGGAGCCCCGCCAGCCTGTCTCTCCTCCCCTCCCTTCTGTCCCCCTTTCCCTCCTTGCCCAGAGATTCAGTGAGGCCCTTCTGAGTGCCACCGCAGCGAGCACACACAGCACCTGCTCGCTCTCAAACACGTGCGTGTGGAACTCAGCAAGAAAAACAGAGTCAGAAATGACACATGCAGTGCGTGCTACAAGATGGAACCTGCAGGGCGTCCTCGGGGCAGATAACGCATCCAGGGATTCAGGAACACCCCCGTCCTGAGCTAGTGATGCTGCAGCTGACCCTGGAATGCTGAGCCAAAGTTAGCCAGGGTGGAGAGAAGACCAGGCGAGTGGTCCAGGTGGAGGGATCGTCCAGGATCAGAGGCCAGAGTAGGAGTCAGGGAGCCTTAAATGTTCACAGACCTTAACTGATGCCCACACTTCCAGGACCCTAGAACCCAAGGCCGACAGAAGAAACAGGAGAAACAGCTCACCTGGTCCTTAGGAACCAGGGCAAGACTTTTTTTTTTTTTTTTTTTTTAACCTTGAGGGTAATAATAGAATAGTAAGAAGTTACTGAGTTTCGACCTAAAAGGAAATGTTAAGAGTGTGATTGTATTTTTTGAGACTTCAGTAGTTACTCCCTTGGTCTTCAGACTGGTACTTAACAACAAACGTGCTTAGGTGTTAGATCAGAGAGTCTAGAGGTGGAGGCTTTAACTAAAGGTTTCCATTATACTGGTTGTCACCTAGATTATAGGCTGAGATGAAGAGAGTGTGCCAGCCGTGTTCTGGAGGGCTGCCTGGAAAGCCATTTCCAGGGGGTAGAAAAGCGTAGCTACTTAACGCATGACACGATCAGGCCTTGGTTTGCTTGCTAACCGCTTGTTCTCACAGCGTGATCATGAGCTGCTGATGTGATGTCCTGTTTCCTTGTCAAGCAGGAAGAAATAGCTTCAGGTCTCCGAGGAGGACTGATGTTTGCTCTGCAGAAGGAATCTTTAAGAAACTTGCCACCACCTGCTGACGCCCAAAGGTTTGACTGCACAGGGCGTTTTCTGAGACTGAAAAAACACAATCTTCTCCCTCAATTCCCTGAACCTCCCTTCCCCCACTCCCTAGCTGCGTAAAAATTCCCCGCTTTTGCTTTTGGGGGGAAGACAGATTTGAGAGATGTTGCTTTCCTGTCCTCTTGTTTTGGCCAAATAGATAAAACCTTGCTTTGTGTCCTAGCCCCGGGTTCTCAGTGTTTGGCTTTATCTGTGCATCGGACATAAGAAGCTGAATTTTGAGAAACAGTTCAGTTCAGCAACAATCTTATCTGGCGGAAAAGCCTGGCCAACAAATCCCTTCTAGCTCCACTCTTCAAAATCTCGAAATCCCCTTTTTGCCCCTTTTCTGCACCCTAAGCCGCTAGCACGTCACACTGCACCAGCAGAGTAAATCCATATTGTAAATCCATATTGGGGATGAGAACACGAGTTGAGAGAGGTCATCTGCCAAGGTCAGCCAGCCAGGAAGGGGCACTGAGAGGATTTGAACCCATGTCTATCTGGTTGCAAACTCTGAGCTCTGTCCCCAGTGTGGGTATGGTCAAGATAATGACTAAGGCCCTAGCAATGACACGCCTCCGTCATGTCCCCAGGAAGAAGAAGCCCCTATCTGTGGAGCTCTCTTTTTGGGTGCTGGAGGGGAAAAAAAAAAAATGGATCTCTAAAGGGAACATGTGTGCAGCGTTGGGTCAGAGGCTCTCGGAGGGGCAGAAGCCGGGCTCTGCGTGCATCCCAATGAGGCAGGGACGCCAGGCTAATTCACAGGGGCCTGGCCTCCAGGGTTCATAGGCTGCCAGCTTTGGCCCGAGCCTTTCTCTTTCAGAGAAGCCTGAGCTGGTTCCCGGCAAGGACGCAGCACAAAAGGGCCCTTTCACGGCCTGCTTTGAATGAAATGTTCTGTTCCCACCAGTTTTTTTAAGATGTGGGGAGAAAAAAGAAACTCAAAAGGACTCAGAAGCTCTGTTCGTTGCGGGAGGGCAGGAGGGCACACTGCTAAAGTCCTGGGACAGACCTGCCATGGCCGGGGAGCTGGTGACTGTGCTGGGCCAAGGCTGAGTCACAGTTCCAGCACCTGTGGTTAAATCACGGTCCTCGGTTTACAGCTACACATCTCAGAGGGAGACCAGAGCCCTTGGGCACGGCTGTGGTCCAGAGGCACCCGGGGATACCAATCTCTTCTTTCATCCCCTACAGGGGGCTAAAGAGGGATGGGCTTGGGACTAATACATGGGTTTCCTCACGGGATGGCTGGGTCTGTGACAGAAAATTTAGATTATTCATCTAAGTGCAAGGAAAAGTAACAGAGAGAAAAAAAAACAAACCATAATTCACTTTTTGAGCAAATGATAAGATATTCATCTATACTTACCCGTCATAGAAATGCAAATTAAAACCACAAGCAGATATCATTCTTTAAGAACCTATCTGATTGGCAGAGATCCGGGAATGTGAAGTATGTTGAGTGGGGAGTCCATCTGCACATGTGTAAGGCCAGCTGGAGTTGAGCAGTGGCTGCTTCTTTCACATCGGGCCTGTGTTTGCCAATTTGCCACAGTCTCCACTGCTCCCGTTTCTCTCTGACCTGGCTTGCTTCACTCATTCACAAAACTCGCTGACCTGGCTCACTTCACTCATTCATGAAACTCTCTGAACCCTGTAGGCGTTTAAATCACATCTCTTGAAGAATCTCTTCCTCCTTAGTTACCACCTCTCGCTGCACTGGCTGCTCCGGGTCCTCAAGAAAGCCAAGCTCCTTCCAGCCACAGGGCCCTTGCATATGCTGTTCTCTCTGCAGGTGACAGGACGCCCACAATAGCCTCCAGCATGTAAAACACTTGCTTTCACCAAGCAATGCCACTTAGGGGAAACGGTCCTATATATTTATTTACACATTGTGCACAAAGATGTGTAGTTCGCTGTAATTTTGCTTATAAAAGATTGAAAAGAGACAGACCGTTCACGACAATGGGGAACTCATTGAGTTATGACACATCAGTGCAGTGGAATCCCATGCAGCCCTGAAAAATCTGAGGGAAGGATTGTGAAGATATAGTGTTAGGAGAGGAAAAGCAAGGTACAGAATGGTGTGTTCAGGAAGGCACGGGATGCCACCATTCTTGGGGGACAGTCGAGAGAGGCTACCGGGTCACACGTGCTCGTATATGAGCAGACTACATCTGCAAGGAGACGCAAGAAGCATGCAACAGTGTTACCTTTGAGAGGGGCATGGGGGAGCTGAGGGTCGGTTCAGCTGAGAGGCAGACTTACCCTGCATGTATTTCTCTGGCCTGTAAAGTATTTTCACCGTATGCCTGAATCTCTTTTTCAAAAGAAAAGGAACAGAAGGGAGGGAGGGAGCAAAGAAAAGAAAAACAAGAAAAAGAAATATAGATAGAAAAAAAAGAAAACAACCTTCATAACAATCCCACCACCCAGAAATAAGCACGAATATGATTTTGGCTTGTATCTTTCCATCATTTTCGAATTAATTTCAATCTGAAAAGTTGTAAGAATAGTACAAAGAACTCTCTCATACTCAGATGTGCATTTTGTCACATCTGCTTTGTCATTCTCTTATCTTTCCTCTCTCTCTCTCTACATATAAGTAGATATAAGTGTGTATACTGTACATATATATATATATATATATATATATATTTTATCTCTCAACCATGTCTGAGAAAGTTGTACTTCACTATGTATTACCTGAAAGAAAGAATATTAATTTACAAAGCCATAATGCAACCAACAAAATCAGGAAATGTAATGTTGATCCAATACAGTAAAAACTAGCCTACAGACCTCATTTAAATTTCTCCTGTCTCATTAATGTTCTTTTCAGCATTTTTTTTTTTTTTCTGCTCCGGGATCTAAACCAGGACCACACAATTACATTTAGCCGTCATGTTTTTTATTCTCCTGTCATCTATCACAGTTCCTTTTCTTTTGGGACCTCGATTTTTTTTTTTTTTTTTTGAACAGTATAGGCCAGAGAAAGAAAAGGGAGCTGCTCAAGATCGTGGAGCAGGAGGCCGAGTGGGATTAGAGAAACCTGTGCTCAGTGGGGAAAGACGTACTCTAGCCTGGGGTCCCAAAAGGGCGAGGCTTTTAGAGGGTGTGCGCAAACTTTTTTTTTTCCAGGTGTTTTAATGGACTTTAATGGAAAGAAATGGAACAAGCACGTGAAACTTAAAATTTCACAAAGTTTCTGTGCTTGGGGGGAATGATTTCGATGTGAGTCGATGTAAAGGAGAGACTGAGTAAGTCGTAACACAGGCAGAAGGGAGTTACGGCCGCATTGCGGAGAGAGTGGGTCACAGAAGACTGAAGACTGGGCGACTCTGCTCCCAGATGGCGGGGTCCTGTGGGGCCAGAGAAGGACATTTTTGGAGTGATGTGGAATCTCAGCCTCCTCGCTCAAGGGCCCTCACCCAGGAATCCCCTGTTCTTACCTTGTCATTCCCACAATCCTCTCTGCCTCACCGCAACTGTGGGAACCAGCCCTTTTTAAGAGCAAGGGCATCTTCAAAGTGCTCTTGGCTTGTGAAGTGGCTGCCGTTCACATCAAGCTGACTGCAGATCCCAGACATTCCCCCGGAGGGCTGCTGGGATGAGCCCAGGGCACACCTGGTGGGCTCTGAAGTGCAGATCAGCCTGGGAGAGGACCCTGGTTTTGCCACTGAAATGCATCTCTGAGAGCCTCTTATTTTATTTTATTTTATTTTATTTTATTTTATTTTATTTTATTTTATTTTATTCTATTTATTTTATTTTATTTATTTTGTTTTATTTTATTCTATTCTATTCTATTCATTTTATTTATTTATTTATTTTATTTTATTTATTTTATTCTATTCTATTCTATTCTATTTATTTTATTTTATTTTATTTATTTTATTTTATTTTATTTTATTTTATTTCAAGTATTCAAAACAAAAATTTTCATCTATGAAATGGTGTTGATAATAGGGTTGTCAAGAGAACTCAACCCATGAAGCGGCTGGTGTGGGACAGCCACTCCCTAAATACTGGTTCCCTTCACACCTCCTCCACGGAGCATTTCTGCATTCCCCACCCACCCTCCTCTTTCCCTCCTTCAGAACACTCCGTATGTTTCTCAGTGCTAATGATGATGATGATCGGCCTTGCATTACCATGAACTGTGACCCTGCTGCAGTCCTTAACTCCTTGAGGGTGGAGCTTATGTCTAAGGCATTGTTATTTCCCTCCAGGTAGGAAGCCCAGGGCCTGGCATGGAATTCAGTAAAGGTCTGGCTGCCGGAGAGGCATACTCATCCAGAGCAGGGGCCTCGAGCCCCACTCTGTGGGTGCAGCCCCAGTTCAGTCATTCATCAGCTGAGTGATCTTAGGCACCTGACTGACCTTTCTATGCCTGGGAGTCCTGACCTGTAAAATGGGAATAATTAATAATAATAGCATCTACATCACAAGGTTGTTGCGAGAATTCAACAAGTTAATGTGCTTAGAACAACAGGAGCTGCCACATGGCAAGAGCTTTATAGCTGTTGGCTATGACTATCCCGGCATCTAGCAAATGACCTTTTTCCTGGTGTGGCCTCTACAAATGTTGTAAAGCTCATCTTAAAAGACGGTATCCCCACCCCCTCCTCCTGCACACACACACACACACCTGGCAGGTTTCTGAAATTCTACTATTCTTAATTTATTCTCTGGAATTAAGGCATTATACCTTATTAAAATACAAATGTTGTCAACTTCAAATGTCCGTTGAATATGTTCCGTGTAAAAGGCTTTGTGCCTTTTCCGTGTAAAAGGCTTTGGACACCACTTTGTGGCCTTAAAAGAAAAATGAAGACGTGCTCCAAAGCATAGCGTTAAGCACAAGAAGCAAAACATAAAACTCTGAGTCTAGTATGCTACCATTTACGGAGTACGCAGAAGCTAGGGAGAAGGGCACAAATAGGAAGAGAAGACTTACCTGTGTAATCACAGACCGTCTTCAGAAGGAAACACAGGAAATGTCTCAGAGGTGTATCGGGGGCAGGGGGATCTTGGTGGCAAGGACAGGGTGGGAGGGGGACAGTTGGGTTGTGGCCACTGTTTGGTTATTGTGAATAATTCTGCTATGAATATTGGTGTACAAGTACCCAATGAACATGGGGGTGCAAATATCTACAAGATAGTGATTTTATTTCCTTTAGGTACACACCCAGAAGTGGGATTGCTGGATCTTATGGTAGTGCTATGCTCATTTTTTTGAGGAACCATCCTATTGTTTCCATGGTGGCCGTACCATTTTCCATTCCCACCAATAGTGTGCAAAGGCTCCAATCTCTCGCATCTTTGTGCGTATGTTTTTATACCTTTTAATGTGGTTGACATGAAAGTATTACTTATTCAAATAGGATGGAGTACACGACTGGGAATCCAGAGTTGGATTTTAGTCTGCATTTAATTGGCTGCATTGTCACACACCTCTTCGGGGGTCAAGTGAAAGGGTTAGATTAGATACTTATACATTCCTTTCCTGCTCTGTCAGCCGAGGGGCCCTCATAGACAGGTCATCAGAGGAGTGTGGACAGCACCTCTCTCCAGGTAGATTCTAGGTTGGCACCTCCCACCTCCCTTGCCTGCTGGCTTCCATGGGCTTAGGTGATGCAGGAGGGTGGAGGGTGGCATGGGGTGTTTACTGTCTGGTTCACCCCTTACCCCCACCCCTGGTACTGCCACCTCTATGAATATAGCTCCAGCCAGGTGCCTCGTCACCGGACTCCTGAGACATAGCTCCCTTCCGTTACGCCTCTAGGTTTAGGGCTCATGTATTAGCTTGCGAATGCTGCCATGACAAAGTACCACAAACTATACAGCTTAAACGACAGAAATGTCTTGTGCCACAGTTCTGGAGGCTAGAAGTCCGAGATCAAGGTGTCAACAGCGCTGGCTCCTCCTGAGGACTGTGAGAGGGAATGTGTCCCATGCTCTCCCTTAGCTTCCGGTGGCCCGCTGGCCACTTTTGGACTCCTTGGTGTGTAGAAGCATCACCCTGATTGATCCCCGCCTTCATCTTCACGAGGCCTTTTCTCTCTGTTTCTGTGTCCGAATTTCCCCCTCTCATAAGGACACCAGTCATATAGGATTATGACCCCTATTGACCTCTTTTAACTTGATTATCTCTGCCAAGACCCTATCTCTATATAAGGTCACATTCTGAGGTACTGGGGGGTTAGGACTTCAGCGCATCTTTTTCTTTTTTATGGGGGGGATGCAATTTAGCCCATAACAGGTGGTCACAGCTTCCTTGTCCCGTGCTGATGTCTCAAGTCCTGCCCACAGCTCTGTGAAAAGTCCCCTCATTCGGTTTCTCACAATCCTCGTTGAGCCTGTCTCCGTGTCCCACAAAAACCTGTCAAACCTTAGCACCCTGGTCGGTTTACTTTTGAGTCTCTTTCAAAATATAGCCCCGATCTTGGTTCCTTGGTATCTTCTGCTGGAGAATTCCTTGGCTGCTGCATGTGCCTGTTTTCTGAGTTTTACTGCTGCATCTGACCTCTGGCTTTACCTGGGGAGCTGGAGGCAGATGGAGGGGAAGGACTTCTGGGGAGGGCGGCTCACAAAATGTCACTTCTGCGTTTAAAGTCCTGCTTCTCTTGGAGCAGGCCCCTTAAGGAAAGAGTCATGATATAAGGTGTGCCCAGGTAGGTATAAGAGAACTAGGAATTCCATTCCTCCTCCCTGGGGAAGCCTCAAAGGGCCCACATAGGGGCGTTCAGAATACAGAAACCGTGGCGGGAAGATAATGCATCTTCAAATCCCCAAGAAGCTGACATGGGAAGAGAGGTCAAGTCAATCTGCTCGTTTTTACAGAGAGACTGATACTTGGCTCAATATAAGAGAGATTTCTGAGAATCATGTTTAAATGTCATAGCCTCTCTGTGAGTTGTGGACCCAAGCCACAGGAAGTATTCACCCTGGAGCTGGATGGGATTTTTGCCTTGGTCAGAAGCCCCGGGGAGGGCTCTCTCTGGCCCCTTCCTGCTGGGAAATGCCATGACTGTAGAAATAGAACTAGGAATTTTCTTTAGCTTGCTCAGCCCTTGAAGACGTGATGCTCAGATCCACAAACTTGCACACTGCTTTCAGCTACAGGAGTTCATACAAAGGCAGAAAAATTCCAGCCTTCCAGAGCAGGTGCCCCAGAGGTTGGCTTCCCGCACAAATAGGTAGTTACGAAAGCTGAGTTAAGCTTCAGCCAGCGTCTGATGCTGTCCGCACCCACGTATGGCTCCAGGGGACTATAAAGAGCACACTCCTTGGAAACTGGAACAGACTCCAGCTATCAGCTTTGATCCGAAGCCTGGGAGCCAGTTTCTCCGTTCCCTGGATGCTCGGTTGACTGCATCCCGTCATGGCTTCTTATAATTTCAAAAGCATTCGTAGACTCTTGGGTCTTCCTTGCCCTGGCAGAGCTTACTTGTCATTGTCAGCATACCTCTGGTTACACCTTCCCAACACCACTGTGGGTTTGGCAGGTCGAGATCAAAGCAGGAAGAGTTTTTCATTAATCATAGCAACAAAAAGATGAAGAAGAGTATATTTGTAGATATAAAAAAAATCACAATTTATATATATTATAATAGGTATTTCAAAATCAGAAGATTATGCTTAAAGGCAGAGAATTTTAGAAAACAACATCAACAAAAATTAATGAAAATGTGTTTCTTTGAATTGTTTGGCAAGGCTGTTATGATATTTAAATCTGGCCAGACCAAACCTTTCTTTATGTTTTAAAAGAGTCTTTAAATGGGGAAAAGAAAGAAAGAAAGAAAGAAAGAAAGAAAGAAAGAAAGAAAGAAAGAAAGAAAGAAAGAAAGAAAGAAAGAAAGAAAGAAAGGGAAGGAAGGAAGGAAGGAAGGAAGGAAGGAAGGAAGGAAGGAAGGAAGGAAGGAAGGAAGGAAGGAAGGAAGAGTCTTTAAATGTAACTTTGAGAGTCTCTGGCTCACCTGAAATCTTGAATCATGCCCCAAATCTCAAGCATAGTCTTCTGGGTGTCCCAGTGCAAAACAAAAAGGAAAAGGCACCTTTTCTCAATGCTTATTAGTATAAAACCATATGACCTATTTTGAATATTTCAGTGAGGAGAAGTAATGTAGGCTGATTCTACAGGGTGGGATTGATAAAGCAAGGTAATGAGGGCTCAGGACAGGTCCCTGTGAAGAGGGGAGCATGGAGCTGAGATCTGATTGACGCACAGGAGCCAGACTTTAAAAGATCTGGGGGCTGAGTATATTTCATGTAAAGAGAACTGGAATGTGGTGTAGTAAACCCTGCCAAATGAGTTATTGACGATGTCAATTTATTTGAATAGACCATTATTCATTGAACAAATATTTAACGAGCACCCACTATGTGCCAATGACTAACTGTTGAAGGTGCCTGGATGATGTTAGGCTAGAACATTTCTTTTCGAGGGAGCAAGAATATTGTTTAGCAGTCCTGATGTCTCTCGTTCCTGCTGCTTCCCTCGGATTTCTGGGGTGTGCAGCTCCCTTCCTCTTGAAAGCTGGGAGGAGTGCTCAAAGAGGCTCAACCCAGGATTTGGCTTGTGATTCTCTAGTGACGGACAAACCTCCCTGATTCTGGCATTCAGGATAAGGAAATTCATTCTCCCACAAATGGAAGACACATTCTCCACTATTAACTATTATCAGGGATAATGTCTCTCTCAGGGTGGGCGTAGGGGGAGTTGCTAGTTATCTGGTGCCCCTATCAGAAGTGACCAAGACACTTGCATTCTAGTGTGGAGAGACAGACACAAGAAAACCAAGTAAAGAAATAAGTAAACAAGATAATCTCAGAAAGGGATCAATGCTACGAAGAAAATGGAGTAGGGTAATGTGCAAGAGAGAGCTGGGGCACATGGGAAGCGAGTCTGAGGAAGGGGGTATTGAGCTGAGATCTGACTGATACGTAGGGGCCACACTTGACAAGATCGGGGACAGAGCATTTTAGGTGGAGGGAACATAAGTGCAAAGGTCTTGAGGTGAGCCTGCCCTGGGATGATTCACAGACACCAGAGCTCTGTAGGCCAAGTTAGGAGCTTGGCTCTAATTTAATGTATCATGGGAAGCCACGGGAGGACTTTCAGTATGGGAGAGACATAATCGATTTTGATTAAATTTTTAAAAATCTACTTCCAGAGGCATAATTTTACATACAATAAAATTACTTATTTTAAATGTACCATTTGATGAGTTTTGACAAATGTACACATCTATGTAGCCACCACCACAAAATATATGACATTCCTATCACCCCCTCTAAAGAGACCCTTATGCCCTTTTATAGTCAATCCTTCCTCCCATCACCTCCTCAATGCCCAGCCCCAGGCCAGAATTCCTGCAGACTCTTCATCCAGCTCCTCCCAATGTCATCCTCGTACATAATCATGGTACCTGTGTCGAAAACCAAGAAATTAACATTGGTACGCTATGACTGACCAAACTACGAGCTCTAATCAGACATCACCCATTTTCTCATGGATGTTTTTTTTTCTGTTCCACGAGCCAGTCCAGGATTGCATTTACTAATCCCACCTCCTTAACTTAACCTCTTTCACTCAGTGAGTTTCCCAGTTTTTCCTTGTTTTTCATGATCCTGGCATTTTTGAGGAATCCTTGCCAGGTATTGTGTAAAATGCCTCTTATTTGGGGTTTAACTGATGTTTTTTTCATGACTGGACAGGGTTTATGAGTTTCGGTACATGACGTATCACTATTTTTTCCTGTTTTACTACAGGAATTATATTAGTATTATATATTACTATAATATAATTATATTACATGTATATAAAAGGTACTAGTTTCCATCTGTACTCTGAAAGCAAGTCACAGAGTCCTGTCTACCCTCAAAGGGGCGGGCAGTTCAGCCCTGCCTTCTGGAGGAGAGTATTTGCACATGTTCTTTGTAATTCTGTAAGGAAGTTTTGTCTTTTGGCTTCCATTTATTTATCTATTCAATCATTTATTCAGAGAACTATTTTTTCAAGATGTCAGAAATGATAGCATATTTGTACGCTGATGAAAATGATCCAATAGAGAGCAAAATGCTGTATGAGTTTCTTTGGTTTCTACAGTCAGTATTGAAATTTTTTTTCACTTTTAAAGTTTCCGCCAAGCCTTTTGTCATGTTTTCTTTTTAATCTTCATAAGATGTTTTATTTAACTCAATATATCAAATACACTATAATTTATCATTTAAAAACATGAACAATATTAAAATATCAACCTGATACTTAAAATTATTTTAATAATTTTAATTCTTCGAAGTCCAGTGTATATTTTACACTTCCGATTTATCTCCATTGGAACGAGCTACATTTCAAGTTTTCAATAGCCACATGTGACATGTCATTACCATCTGGAAAGCCACCTTGATACCTAAGTTTTGAGGTGCCAGTTTTAGATACTGATAAAGCTAGGTACCTGGAAATGGTCTCATCAAGTCTCCCTCACCCACTCGCCTGGAGATTTCCTAGTCACGTGTTCTTCCTGCATTTTCTTCATAGCGCCTTTCCTGCTGCCCCTGATTCTCCTGGTTCTTTCCTTTGACCTTTTTACAATACCATCTTCTTATTCTGAGATCATTGTAGATTTACGTGCAGTTGTAAGAAACAATACACAGAGCGATGCACTTTCACTCGGTTTCTCCCCATGGTGAGGTTGTGCAAAAGACCTGCTCCAGCTGGCCGCCCTGCCCTGGTCCGCTCCCTGAAGTCAGCCCTGCGACTGTCTGTCGGAGGCCTTCTGTCTGGACGACGTGGGGGCTCTCACCCCGCCTCCCTCCAGACCTTTAATCCAGAATCCTAATGTGCTTTAACGTCCATTCTTTACACCTGCACACCCTCTAGTGGGGGTGCTTTGCATTCGCCAAATGAGAACAAGGAGAAAGAATGACAGGCGGTAGGCGTGGCCTAAGCCACTATCTAAATTCTACGTCTTACCTAGTTCCCATGACACCTACCTCAGGGCTGAGGGAACCTAGAACAATGCTACCTGCTAAGACACACAGACAGACAGACAGACAGACAGACAGACAGAGAAAGGAAGGAAAGAAAGGAAAGGAAGGAAGGAAGGAAGGAAGGAAGGCAGGAAGGAAGGAAGGAAGGAAGGAAGGAAGAAGACACCAGATTTATTACAATAACGACCCCGACGAGCCACAGGTAGCCTTTCACGTAGTTGTAAGAATAATAACCTAGTAATAAAAACCATTATAGGAGCCCTTATGAAGCACCAGACATTGCTTAAATGCTTTATTTATGTTTGTCTAATTCCCACAACAACACTCCTCAGAAGTAGTACTACTACTATTTCTCTTTTCTAGGAGAGGACACTGGTGCTCAGGAAGTCCACGCCAGGAGACAGTTCGTGTCGTGCAGCGGTTAGCAGCTCAGGCTATTCTGGGTTTGCTATCTTGGTTCTGCCCCTTATCAGCTGTGTGGCCTTGGGCTTATGCTATATGACCTTTGTGACTCAGTTTTCTCTCTTGTGAACTGGGGATGATGACAGAATCTCCCTCTGAGGGTAGCTGTGAGAATTAAATGAGTTAGCGTGTGTGGCAAGCGCCTGGCACAGAGAAGGAGCTCAGTAAATGTGTTAGGATCAAATGATGGGCCCAAGTCTCAGCCAGGGACCGATAGCAGAGGTCTGTGTGCTGTCTTGGCCCATGGGCTTACTCACTATGGAGTTCTGCCAACCGAGCCCACCAGCTCCTCCCCCACAAGTCCTGGGCTGTGGGGAGCCTTAGCTCTCACTGATATGAAGATGGCAGGTGTCCCCTCTGAAGGAACAGGGAGTGATTCCCGGTGGGTCATGAAAGGTAAAGAAGATTCTGGAACAGTTGGAAGGGAGAAGGTCAATTCTGTACCAATCTTTCCTGAAGGGGAGCTGCCATGTCCCCAGCCCCAATCAACTCACAGCAGGGAGAAAGGGGGTGCTCTATCCTTCTGGGGATCCTTGCTGATTCTAATTGGGGTTGTGATCCAAAGACTCAAATCCCCCCAACATGGCAAATGATGCGATTGCACAGGGGACCTAGGGGAAGGTTTGGCCACCTCTGAAGTGTGGGAGTAGGGATGGGAGAGACCGTCAGACACGACTCCCCAGAGTGGTGAGGTCCGGCCTATGTTCAGAAATGGGAGGGACTTGGTTATAAGGTGTGGGGAAGGACATTCCAGGCAGAGGGCTAATGTGAGTGAGATCTGAGAAAGGATTGAGTTTGAGGCAAGAGGCAGCAAAAGATGAAGGCATCACTGGTTGAAATTTGATCTTTGTAAGCTGTCAAAGAGCTCGAATTTTTTTTTTTTTTTGGTTGAAAATGGGGAGCCAGTGAAGAGTTATGAAAGGGGTAGGTGACACTGGTAAACTCTGGTCACCTGTAAACCCTACCTGCCTTGTAGGGTTATTGTGAGATTAAGTGAGAGGATCCATAAAAGTCCTTAGAATGGCACCTCGAAAATGCTCCATAAATGTTAATGCTGCTGCTGTTGCTGCTGCTACTTGTAATGTCATCTTAGGAAAAGCAACTGCAAAATTGCAGGCCACCAATGTAGTACCAAGAGGAGTGAGCGTGGCTTGGCGGGCTGGCTGGAGGTCAAGAGCAGCCTTACATGGATATCCAGTAGGCCATGGACTCGTCTGCTTGCTAGAGGGTAAAACCCAAACTCCTAGAGAGTAACCCCCCAGGCCCTGCTGACTCTCTTTCTCACTCACCAGGCTTCAGCCATGTTGTCTTCTTTCAAACACGACCAAGCAGGGCCTTTGACCTTGCTGTTTCCTGTCTGGAATGCTCTTACTGCACATCTTCTAATGGTGCCACTTTCTCGTCACAAAGCTCTTGGTTCAAATGCCACTTCTTCTGAGAGACCTTTTCTAGAGCCCTAGCATATAAACCTTACCTGCAGCTAAAAAGATGTGATTTGCTTTGGTGTTTAGTGTCTGTTGCTCCCTACCCTCCTCACCCCTAGCCCCAAATTCATTTATTGAATTTCTAGTCCCTTGCACCTTAGAACGTGACTGCATTTTGAGATAGGGCCGTTAAAGTGGTGATTAAGTTAAAATGAGGCGGTGACGGTGGGCCGTAATTCAACCTGACTGGTGTCCCTTTTAAGGAGGAGGAAATTTGGACACAGATACACACCAGACGCACATGCACAGAACGATAATCGTGTGAAGAGGCAACAAGAGCGTGGCCATCTGCAAGCCCAAGAGAGAGGCTTCAGGACAAACCAACTGTGTTGGCATCTTTCTCTTGGCTCTCACCCTCCAGAACTGTGATCATGTGAATGTCTGTTGTTTAGCCCACCTAGTTTGTGGTATTTTGTTATGGCAGTGTATTAGTAAACTAATGCATTCCACGAGGGTTCACACAGATTGCGTCTTCCTTGCTATCTACTGGATCCTTAGCTACTTGAATGCTGCCTAGTACACGAGACCCTCAGTAAATGTTTGTCAGAAAACTGAAGAGTGTGAGACTGTTGTAGCCGCCAGCCCCCGAAAGACACACGGATCACCAGAAATCAGTGAGTTATAGGAAACACACTCTTTATTCAGCCAGCTGGGTCTGCCAGGGGTACGCAGACCCCAAATTAAGCAGCCCTGAAATGTAGAGGAACAAAGTTTTTAAGCCTTGAATCCCATTCTTCATTCTGTCTGAACACAAAAGTCTATTTTTCTTCTATTCACTACCTGTCGACCCACAGGTCGGGTAGGCAAGCAGGAGTACAGAAGCAGAAAGTTAGTTATTAGAAAGTTATGTTCCCATAATTAAGAGCCTATGTTCCCATGGCGATAGCCAAGCAGTAATTTCCAGCAAGTAATAAATTTCAAGCAGCCATTTTCCAGCCACAAGACAACTTCTTTTAGAGAGTCATTCCTTTCAAGCTATTATTGGGAGAGGTGCCCTATTCATTTTTTTAAATTAATTAATTTTCTTTTTTTATGGTGACAATCTATTGAGCTTTATGAACATTATCAGAAAAGTGGAGTGAATTCAGTTTGCTGATGACTTTGTGGAGATGGTCTGATGGCTAAGGTAGAGGGTGCTTCTCAAAACAAAGTTCTGATGGACAAGGGCAGAAGGACAGACCCAGGGCAATTTCCATTACAGCACTAGCTGGGGAACTGCTACAAGACTGTGCGGTCCAGACAGGGCACAGAAGGAGCTGAGCAGAAAGGCACTGGGAGAGCTCAGAGGCAAGGCCTATCACGCCATTGGCTCAGGTCTTACATTCCACTAGTGCCTTCAAATATCATCTTTTGACATTATCTCCACAAGTTTACAACTAGTCACAAATGCACCAATAGGCTTGAAACACGATGTTCATTTGGACAGTGGTAATTTACAGAATATTCTAGAAGTCATCTTTCAAGACCTATCTACAGCATTGTTGTAGCCGCCAGCCCCTGAAAGACACACGGACCACCAGAAATCAGTGAGTTATAGGAAATACACTCTTTATTCAGCCAGTTGCGTCTGCCAGGGGTACACAGATCCCAAATTAAGCAGCTCCGAAATGTAGAGGTACAAGATTTTTAAGCCCCAAATCCCATTCTTCATTCTGTCTGAACACAAAGGTCTATTTTTCTTCTATTCACTACCTGTCGACCCACAGGTTGGATGTGCAAGCGGGGGTACAGAAGCAGAAAGCTTATTGTTAGAATGTTATGTTCCTATGGGTGACAGCCTATGTTCCCATAGGCGATAGCCAAGCAGTAATTTTCCAGCCAGCACAGCATCTGACATAGTTATTTTTCTCCTGGCAACCCTCTCTTCACTTGGCCAAACTCTCCAGGTCCTACTCCCTCTCTCGCTCTCCTCTGTTGAATCTGTGAATGAGAAAGCGGCCACATAGCAGGCCTGACAAGCTCAGGGAAAGTGTGCGTGGCGGGGGTAGCGGGGGTGGCGGGCGGGCTGCAAACTCAGAGACGGGAACTAACCACATAGGATGGTCTGAACATAAAAATTCCTAACTAAAAATAGGTCACAGCAGGTAGCCACATCCCGGGCCTGTAGTTTCTTGAAAGGTTAATCTTTATCTTAAGTAAGGCTGTGTATTGTTTTTTGCATCTAAGATAACACATGCTTGGAATGTCAGGGTAATCCTTTTATTCCAGCCCCCTAAGGGCACAACCCTCACACGAGAACACAGAGACCTCCAAACCCATTCATTATTATCTTGTTTCTCTATTTCTATCTCTATGTGCTGTAAATGTTAATTATTAACGATCATATATGCATCAATGTAAAAGAAGTATGTGTCTCTCTCTCGTACTTTTTATCCAACTTCAGAGATTTCCCGGCTTTGCTTTCTCCCTCTCCCTTATTCTACCACCAATGGATCTCATGTAACCCTCCTTATGGCTCCTCCTTTGATTTTAATGTATAAAAAATAAGCTGCAAAACTGCAATTCTCTAGAGCATGTTCTTAATCTGTTGAGATTTTGCTTCCCAGCAATTGTCATTTTGGCTCAAATGAACTCATTTAAATTCTCTATAGGTTGGGACTTCTCTTAAGGCGACATTGTAAATGTCACATGTTATCCTGTATCCACCACTATAAAAGAAGTATATATTGCTCCATTTTGCTTTTTATTCAGTGCTAGAGATTTCTCTGCTTTGCTTTCTCCTGCCTCCTTAATTGACATCAATAAATTTCATGTAATCTTCCTTATGTTTTCTCCTTTGATTCTAAATGCAGAACTGTCATTCTCCAGAGCATTTTCTCAATCCGTTGAGTCCATTGAGGACATGTCCTCAAAACTTTGGTTCGAATAAATTCTTCTACACAAAATTTTTCTATAGATTAGAATGTTCTTATCTCAACAGTTCCTTCTCATGTCATCTTTCACCCCTACATATCTGTTTCTGGAAATCAGCCAGAGTGATCTTTTTTCTCCTGGAATTTCTCCCTGAAGTTTTTCTGTTGGAACACTCCCTCGAGGATGGTTCCCTCACTTTCTTCAAGTCCTTGCCCGAATGTCACTTTCTCAATGAGGTCTCTTCTCTACCACTTTCTTTCTTTCCTTTTCTTTCTTTTTCTTTCTTTCTTTCTTTCTTTCTTTCTTTCTTTCTTTCTTTCTTTCTTTCTTTCTTTCTTTCTTTCTTTCTTTTCTTTCTCTTTCTTTCTTTCTTTCTCTTTCTTTCTTTCTTTCTTTCTTTCTTTTTCTTTCTTTCTTTCTATCCTCTCTTTCTTTCTTTCCTCTCTTTCTCTCTCCCTCCCTCCTTCCCTTCCCTTCTCTTCTTTCTTTCTTTTTAATGCCTACAGCACCTAGTATTCCTAGGTGGTCTCCCATCCAAGTACTAACCAGGCCCGACCCTACTTAGTTTCTGAGATCAGATGAGATCAAGGGTGTTCAGGGTGATATAGCCTAGACCTCTACCACTCTATTTAAATCCTTTTATCCTCTATCCTTCTTCCCTCCGTAATCTGTATAGTGCTGTTAAAAAACAAAAATTCAGTCCAGTAAATTTAAAGACCTAATTGGCTTTCTTGAGCTCTTCATGAATCTGACAGCATCCCCTATAGCAAACAGAAGTCATACAAAATTGAAGGTTTTCATAGGCAGAAACTGGGCAGGACAAGAAAATTATCAGCAAAAGGAAAGAAAGGACTGTTTTCTGCTAGGGCATTATTCTTTTGGGGAAGGGTGGCAGGGATCTTATTAGGGATCTAGTGTCAACGGGAAAATTTCAGACTCCTTGGTTTAAGATCACATTCCTGGGAGGGGCTGAAACTGCAATTAAGTCTTAGTTCACTGTCCTTGGCACAAAGGACCTCACGGTGAGCCTCTTGTTCTTTAACAGTGCTCACCATTAAAAGACCTACTACATGTATTTGTTTAGTGCTTGTCTCAGCTGACTAGTATGTCAGCTCCAGAGCAGTAAACCAGTTTGTTTATTGCTATATCTCCATTTTCTAGAACAGTGCCTGACGCATAGTCGGCCCTCAAGAACTATTTGAATGCATATTGAAGAGTTTCATGACTTTTCAATTTTGCGTATTTGCATTTGAAAATATAGACTCTTAGGAGGGTCGGTGTAGAGTCTAAAGCGTAGTTTTTTGTTTTTTGGTTTTTTTTTGAGGCGTGGTATACTTAGTGCATATAACTACTGTGGTTTCCATCAACATAACAAATTTAGAGGCAGATTAGGCATGCAAGGCTATTTCTTGAATTGATGACTATTTGAAGTGGGGTAGTAGTGTGTTTAATCTGCAGCTTGGCTATAGTGCTAGAAGTCTGGTGAGTGAACAGGTTCAGACAGCGCCACGGTAGACACGTTACTGGAGTCGAAAATAAGGCGGATAAATTACACCAGCAAAAGATAGAGGAGTTAACCAATTTCAGGCTCTGCTCAAAGCCAGGCTCCACCGCGCAGGCGCAGGAACGGGGCGGAGCCTACGCAGCCGCAGATGACGCCGGGCGGGTCTGCGCAGCCGCAGTAGCTGCAGGCCAGCGGTCCCGCGCTCTTTTGCACCCATCCCAAGGCAGCTGGACCGGGTGTGGTCGGGTCCCTGCGCCCCTCACCGCAGCGGGTGTGGCGGGTTCCGCTGCGCCGGCCTCAGGCTGCCAGCCGTCCTCCCCAGAGCCGCCGCCATCATGCTGCTGCCCGTGTTCACCCTGAAACTGCGCCACAAAATCAGCCCCCGCATGGTGGCCGTAGGGCGCTACGACGGGACTCACCCGTGCCTGGCGGCCGCCACCCAAGCAGGCAAGGTAACCGCTCCCACCCGCACGAAGCCCAGGTCCCTGCTGTCCCCACATCCTCCGCTGGCTGCTACCTTGCGATCCCTCCCCTCTTCTCCGACCCCGCCCCCAGCCAGGGTTGCCCGGCAACCGGTAGGCATTCATCCTATAGTTCTCAATCCTCCGCAGAATAATGGAGTCTCACATGAATGGCTTTCCTGAGCGGTTAACTTTTCTTGTCTTCAGGCACTTAGACTCGGACAATGTCGGAATCCCTATATGGAGCTTAGAGAAGAGAAGTCTGCAGAACCGGGAAGGGTCTTGGTCAGGGTTAGAAGTAGTAGCAGACTTCATTCGATCCCAAGGCCTCTGCCTATCACTGTGGAACTCGTTCAAGTATCTTAGACTGTCTTGAGCCAAACAACTTAAAAAAAAATACAATGCTCCTAAAATAAATGATTCAGGGTGCACTTTTCTTTATCCATGTAATTCACATCTTTTCCCATAATTTATTCTCTGAGTACCTATTAGATTCTTGCTGTGTGCCAAGCCAGGTACTCTGCAAGATGTGGGGGTTATAGAGATGAAAAAGACATGTCCTTCAGACTTTTATTGAACATCTCCTCTGCGCTAGATGTTGGAAATTCAGAGATAAAGCCGGAGTCCCTACTTTGAGAAAGTTTATAGTCCAGAAGAATGACAGACAAGGCACATCAAGGCACTGTATTGATGGAGGCATGCCCCAAATACATGGAATGCAGTGACACCAAGCCTAATAATTTCTAACAGGTACAAAGCCTTATTAATTATCTCAGCATCCTTGCTATAATGCCAAGGGCAGTTACAGCGTGGCACAACTGTTGGAACTTGGCTCCAGTACCTACTAATTTTCATGACCTTGGGCAAAGTAATAGTATCTACCACATAAGGTGGTTATGAGGACTAAATAAGTTAATACATGCAAAGCACTGGCATTTAAGGAACGGTCACTGTTAGCTGTTATTTTTTTATTACTCTCACTTTACTGACTGGAATAGCAGTTCAGAGAGGTTCACTCTATTAGCAAGTCATGAAAATGAAATAAGATCCATGTTCTCTGACACAGTGTTGATGTAATAAGCTTAACATTTATATACTGATTTGTAGTTTTCAAGGCGCTTCCACCTGTGTTGGATGTTCTCTCATGATACACCTTGGGATACCTAAGTAAAAAATAATGATTCATTTTCATTTAATATAATGGAAGAATGCACTTCGTACAGGACTCGACAATAATGTTCATTGTTATTGTTAAGAGGCACTGACAAGTACCAAAAAGAAATTCTTGTTGTTTCCACTGTGGATACACAGCAGCTAAATAAATGGACTGAAAAGGGCCTGTTGATATTAGATCAGAGAGGGCTAGTTTATTGAGGGTTTACTATATGTTGGACACTGTTTTTAGTCTTGTAGATGCAAGGTAAATGTGACAATCCCGTCTCACCCCCTTGGCGCTTACATTTGAGAAGGAGAGCCAGACAACAGGGGGCAAAACTCACACACACACACACACACACACACACACACACACACACACACATAGCCCCTATAGGAGAAAAAAAAAGGAATGCACACAATGGGAAAATGCTATTTTAGGCATGGTGATCAGATAGTCCTCTGATAGGATAACTGTGGATCAGAGATTTGAAGGAAATAAGCCCTGCAGAAATGTGGGGTAAGTGCCTTGGTTATCTGTAAGTACAAAGGACCCGAGGCAGAAATACAAATACGCTGGGTGTGTTCCAGGAACAAAAGCAGGCTGCTGGGCTGGAATGAGGGGAGAGGTGAAGTAGCTAAGGGCCAGGTCAAAAGGTGCCTGAGGACCCTGTGAAGAAGACCTTGGTTTTGATTAAAGTGAATGATGGCCTTAACTTATGTTGTACTTACAGCTCTGGCTGGTACTGCAGCAGAGATGCAGGGAGTGAGTGTGGGAGTGGGGGCAGGAAGACGAGGTGGAGGTTTCTATGGAAGCCTTTTCATCAGAATGTGACCTAAAGTGGGAGGCAGGAACACTTGATTCTAGATTTGTTTCTGAAGATGGCT